>JBBPUL010000336.1:0-23672 GCA_038094675.1 Spongispora temasekensis | reverse complement strand
GAATGAAAGCTAATACTCTGTACTACATTTGGTACAGCCATTACTAAGCATAAAGTTCCCACACACATTTGTTATATGGCATTTGCTTTTTAAATACCATTAGAGATTAAATTGGCTATATCTGAGCCGCATGTGCACCGGATTATGTGATTATGAGGCGGAATGAAAGACACTGCTCTATACTACATTTGGTACAGCCATTACTAAGCATATAATTCCCATGCACTTTTGTTATATAGCATTTCTCTTTTAAAATAACTCTGAGATTAAATTGGCTATATCTGGGCCGCATGTGCACCGGATTATGTAATTATTGCGCAGAATGAAAGACACTACTCTATACTACATTTGGTACAGCCATGTCTAAGCATAAATCTGCCGTTATTATTTGTTGTGCTTAGTTAGTTAGACTTGGCAGTTTTGAAGAGTAAATGCTGATGTAAGTTGAAGTTCCCACACATTCTCAAAAAAGCGCACAAGCATGCATTCCATATTTGGTTATTTTCATTTATTTGTACCACCACACTATATAAACAACACACTCCTTGCTTACTACTTACTATCATTACTTAACTAATTATACTTGTTTATATTTGACCATGTCCATATATGGTAAGTGTGGTTATATTATTATGTAATCTATAATATGTAATTTGTTTGTTTGTGTTTTAGATAATATTTATATATTCTTACATTAATATAGATGATTATGTAATAGTATAGTCAATAATATATCTTATCTTATCTTTATGTAATTGATATTAAGATTTGAAAATAAAGATAATCTTATCTAAAATAAAAATTTGTTAAATTCAAATAAAACTATAATATGCTAGAGATATTATGAGATAATATAAGATACTGTGAGATACTATGAGACACTATGAGACACTATGGACATTATAAAACACTAGGAACATTATGAGACACTATGAGAGTATTATAAAAGCTCTGTCAAGTTGGACCCTCACTATAAGCATTATGATACTGTCCAGCACTGTCCAGCACTGTCAAGTTACTTCTGATTTTGCTGATGTTTGCATCATTATTGGCAGTAGGGGCATCCAGATTTATCACAAGGGCAGCTTTGATGTATTCTAGAGTAGTGTCTGCAGATTATATGTGGCCAGAGCTGAAGTCTCTGCTCTAGTATGAGGTTAAAAGAAAGGAGTGAATGCAATGAATTCATCATGTATGTACAAAGCAAAGAAGGTTTTTAAAAATGTCAGTCCCTGACATGGTGGCATGGGAGTGCCAGCTCACAGAGCAAACAGGTGCACACATGTGAACTGGAACCATTCAGGCCCTTAAGTTACATAGTTTCAAGATGTTGCACAAGTCATGTGGGATGAAGTCTTGCACTCACCACTAGGGGCTGTGAGCCTGGGATTTTTCATGCTTTGATAATATTAGCCTGGACTTTGAGCTACATATTATGAGAGAGTGATGCAACATGACAGATAAACCAGTGGAGGGGGGGGGGGGGCATTCATTTCTTTTATTTTGCATTGCCGAGTAATCTGCATAGGCAAATCCTATAATGACAATGATGTTACAAATCGGATCATCAAAGCATGGTACAAAATGAGGGGGGACATTTGCGAGTAAGCTTCGCGAACCCAACTTTGTTGGTACCATAATCAAACACTGTATAGACGCTCTGGAGGAAAGCCGCGCCGAGGGTCCAGTATGCTCCTAAGGCACGGAGAAGGGATTTGCCGTCACCCAGTCAGTCTAAATTGTTGCAGTGACAGGGAAACTCACTGTTAGGTGAACCTTTGAGAAAAATGACGGCGCTGAAACAGAGTTGTGAACCCTCACGAACTCGGCCGGCATTGATAAGTCCAGAAGGAATCACGAAATCCCTTTGGTTAATGACAACGGAAAATGTCGGAATACTTTCACATTGGACTGCGGTATAAAACAGGATAAGTCCTCACTGAAGCTCAAACGAATAAATAGACAGATACTTGCAGGCAAAGAAACCATCATTCATGTACTTTGCACCTAAAGCACGGTGAAGTTTCCGAACTTCAACCTCTGGACCGATGATGAAGTGGGCAGCAGAATCAACGACTGCTCGTATAATTCCCGTGGATGCCTCCCTCTCTCCTAGGGTAACGATCTCTACGTTTATCATCCAGTACCCCTGGATACAAGTCAGCAAGATAATGCCACACACTTTGCCGCATGTAACATACCGCTTCGATTACAGGCGTGTATCTTATTTCTCTGTGCAATTTACTGTTAGTACCCCCGATGAATAACTCGCCTCCACTGGAAGTGAGTGTCATTGAAAACACAGAATTGATCATCTGGCCCTCCTCAACGAGCGACACGAACAAGGGTCTAGCAGAGTAACTTGAAATGTCCTGAAACGCCAGTCCCAACACGCCGTCTGCAGGGAAAATCTCTTTTCGTAATGTACCTGGATATGTATCCGCAACTCCGATAGTCTGAGCCTTTGCCTACCCCACTGATTAGACATGACTGGCTTAAAAAGAGGATAACCACTGGCACATACAGTGAAACCTGCGATGGTCACATTATCGGTGTATTGCATTCCTTTGATATCGCCCATTGCAAAGAAGTTCGTGGTAAACGGCTTCTTTAGGTTCTTGGCTGATGTAGACTTGTGAACGTCCCAACGAATGTGATCTCCACAAGAATCACAGGTCAATCCTGGGAGAAAGAGATCACTGGCTTAAATTCAACAAAACGCCGAGTGAAAGAAGAGAGCGCCCATGGTCACTTACGCACTAGCGGTGTTAATGGAAACTGCAAGATAATGATCGGCGAAATAATACGATTCAATAGTGGAGAAGACTCTGACCAGTGAACATCTGAGGAGGACTGCCGACAGTAATTCTTGTATACCAGTGCCTTTGATCTTGGCTCGCGAGAGGAGTGCCGGAGCCTGGCTTCCACTTGGTTATAGCTCGGTCGGCGATGCCTGTCATATTCTCCATTCCGTGAATGGCGCCTCTAAAAAAAGAAGCACAGTAATTAAGGGAGGCAGCTTGAGGGGGGTGAAGTAGGACTTGCGCCGTGTTCATCCCTGGAACGTCTCTGGAGAGTGGCAATCCCACACCGACATTGTTATTGTTATTTCGATTGGCTTGTATTGCAACAGCCAAACTTGCAGTGAATATGATGATGGCTGCTGTGAGGGGTGTGGGATGCATTGGATGCAGGGTGAGAATGGGCAGCAGGACGCACAGTCCAGTAATGCGGACTCTTGTTCTTTAAGTAACTTCCCCCCCTCCCCCTGCCTTGATCTCAGGTTTCACCAAGTGACTCGTGTTTCGCTGCATAAAACGTGTAAGGCAGATGGTCGGATGATCATCATGCATCAGTCATCGTTTCGCCTGAGGTGGTTGTGAACCTTGGAACGAACCTGTGTACTATACATCGGATACCCACTGTACGCCATACTAATTTTCTACCACTGAGCATCAGTTCGCCCTGCGGAAACTTTCTTTGCTTGAATCTGTCGCGAGACGGGGCGTGTGAGAGGAACTCAAGATGGCGACCGCCTCGAAGTACAACTGGCTGGTCCCTATGTACTGTTTGGCCGTAATGGCACTGCGAGCCCGCTCAACAACACTCTCCCTCAAGGGTCGAGTGGGCCGAGCGCAGGCCGACTCTACGGTTGTGTGATTTGAGCCGCAGCAGGGATCCGCCGTCGGTAATCCATCCGATTTTGATGTGTTTGATGCATCACGGTGCAGATTCCGGAGGTCAGAAATACTTCACTCGCTTACCAAAATCCGGGGCTATTTCCAGCAGTGAAGATTTAAGGGAGAACGTGACATTTACGGTGTCACACTTTGTCTTGCATACCTGACATTCACACTTTGGTTTTTCGCCACGTAGTACCGCTTACAGATAACTGACGTACTGCAGCGTATTCTCTGAAGTTCGTCTAGTACTGAAGTTCCCCAACAACTCGTCACCCTATCTCCCCTGAGTCCATCTCCTGTTTTGTTGATCGATAGTGCCAGATATGATATGGCCAACATGTCTATGTTTGGAGACATTAATCCATCCACCATTCGTGAAGCCGACTTCTATGGTGCCTATAAAAGCCACTTATTCCACCTATTCTCTCCTCCATATCTAATCGTCCCACCATTCAAGAATTCCATGGACTTTTGGGTCTGATACTCGCCGAGGATCAAGATTACTGTTTTTTCCTCGACATCAAACCCTATGTGGCAATTGCCGACCCTTCTTCCCGACAGCAAGCGATGAACGGACACGTAAAAGGATGGAGGAATTAGCTGCCGCAAGCCTTCCTATTCCAAAGCTGCATGACTTGAGTGCTTTTGGCACCCGCTTTTCCGTATACGAATATTGTCCCCTTACTCGTACATTCTCCTCCCCGCCCTCCCTTGTCGATCATGAAGTTCAGATCGATGCTGTGGATGAGGGGAGATGGAACTAGGCGAAAATCAAGGAGATTGTAGCCGAAATCAAGAAGATGATAGATGGTTTGGCTCTAGATGTTGAATCTTTTTTTTTCTCGTTACTGATATGAATATGCTCATGCAACGATGGTTGGATGGCGTTAAATTTAACACTTGGCAGCCAATCATGTTTTTTTTTGTCAAAACCAGAGGAAATCTTATGTACACTTGCAACCCCCCTTCTTCGTTGTCCCTGCAGAGGCCCAACGCTGTTGAGCCACTCACTTGGATGTTTAGGTTCAAACGGCGGCTCGTCCGAGTTCTCTCTGGCCGTTGCATGCTTTACGCGATGCCATTATGACTTCAAACTGCTCCCCTGTCAATCAATTACCCCATCGAGCCTGGACAAGCTTGAATGGGGTATATTATACCTTTTTCTCCCTGGACTCTTTTGGCTTGTCGCAGCCCCTTTCTTCAAACAGTCTTCAAGCACAAACGAGTTCTGTCCGTTTCTCGCAGATCCAGATCTAAAATAGGGGATCGGAATACTGGTGCGTCTTGCTCTTGGATTACTAGCAGCAGCTTCTTTCCCCTTCCTCCCCGTTCTCTGCTGTAACTTACATTCAATGCCATGAAACCGTCCACAAAAGAGTCAGCCCTGTGTCGTCGAACAAGACTTATTTTTGCATATACATCCATGATTTGGTCGGACGGGTCTTCTTTACTGCGACTCCTCAGCGACCGACCCTTAGTTTCCTGAAGGAGGGGGATTTTCCAAAACCTATTGTCCCTTGAAACCCTGAAAGCTTAGATCGTGGGACGCACACCCACTGCTGCCAGAGACAATCTCTGGGAACGGCGGAAACAAAGAGGTGAATGCTCTCGAAGGGGATGGAGGAACAGGGACCCATCGAACCAGTGGCACAGCAGCCTGAGGGACCGGGGTTTGTATGTATCGGGGTACGTACATACAAATGCGTGTGTCCATATGAACTGGCATGCCGACGTGACCATACAGAACTCGACTGCACAGCAACATCTCGTCTCCAGAACGAGGAATGGGGACCGTAGTGACAACCCGTGGCCTCGGGCGAAAGCTCCCCCTCCCGTCGGTCCTTTTCGACACGTGCTCTGTTACACACTGGCCCTCTCTCTGTCATATTTCTGCGTTCACAGAATTTATTGCCACGCACCATCTTGCGAAAAATAAAAAACTCCGGTGACCCCCAAAAAATAATCAGCATCGGCACGCCCAAAACGTATTGGTTGACAGGATCAGTCATGTCAAGCATATGCAGCATAGTAAGAATGCCGCATGATCGCGCTCAGCTGCTTATGCCAATCAGCTTCCTTTCCGGCGACCTTTCTCGTTCCCGAGTCTGATTTGACAAGATGACCACAGAGAGAAAAGGAGAGAAAAAGAAAAAGAAAAGTACACACCAATGGGTCACTGGCAGTGCCTGCCTGCCACTTTGTTTTGCGCCGTCACAGGTTCGCATCGACAAGTTCTTGGTTCTCGGCGCACACGCCGTGATGCCCGTGACGTGTTTCCGGCTCGGAAAAGCTCCTGCGATGGATTAGTACGCATAGTACGTCTCATGTGTCCTCCGAACGTCGGTCCGCAGGAGACATGGATTCGTCAACACCCCAACCCGGTGTTTATCTGTATCACCACTGTCGTCCCCCCAAAAGCGCTAGCGGAGCGGCTCATAAATCGATTAATTATCAACCCTCGGAATCCCATCATGATCATGATGACGATGACGACCGTACATACGTAACCAGTTAGACTCGAAACTTGTAAATGTCATGGTTTCCATAACCGCAAGGCAAATTGCGTTCGATAAGCTTGCGTATCAGATGTGCGGCCTGTGGTCTGAGAGGTCGATGCGTCTAATGATGATACAACGGTGATATGATCAGACAAATCCGAAAGCACCGCTGCGCAAACACGCCATATCATAAGCTCCACTCTTCAAAAGACATAGATATTTGATGGTATGGGCGCACAGAGTTTTTTTGAACAATACTCCCGTGAGTCCGTTTCAAATGCATTTGACGAAAATGTGTGAAATTAGTCATTTGCACACGAAATTTGAGAGAGGGAGAGAGAGCGGCTCCGAAGTTCGCATCATCGCAGGCTCATCCACGTTACGTGAGCCACGAAGAAGCCGCGTCTGCAGGTTGCGCGCGCTTAGGAGCAGGACGTTTCAGCCATTCAGCCAACGATCCCAGTTTCTGAGCACCCTCTCCAGCCGCGAACTCGCGCCACCAGCCACCTTCTCATTCTTCTCCATCTCGTCCAGGCCGACGCCCGCCACCCCCATGCTTGGCGCCTCCGCCAAGCCAAACACACCTTCCACGATTGCCCTGCGGAGAAATGGCACGAGTACACGGACGTACGCGGCTCCAACGACCCGGATGACATCTCTCTCGGCAGCATCGCCCTCCCATTGACGCGCGTACCTCAGCAGTGCCTCGCCATTCTCAGCCAGGCCGGACTCGAGCGCGTCTAATGCACCGCCCGCGGCACCCATCGGCGCAAGCGCGCGCAGCCGGTTGAGTGCTCTCAGGTAGGCATTCAGCGTCACCGCGAGTGGGGTGAACACGGTCAGAAGCTGTGGTGGCGTGTGAGGTGCACTCGATAATGCGGGGGTGGATATCGAAGAAAAGGCCGGAAGGGGCTGGGAAGAGGAAAGTAGCCACTTGCTGGGTGGTGTTCCCCTCGGCTTAGTAGTGGTGTTGGACGCGTGTTTTGTAAACGTGGTTGACCACTCCCGTTCTGCCCCTGTTTTGATGTCGCGCGCGAAACCGTCCATGACAGCGTAGACGATCAGCGGAGATAAGAGTAAACGAAAATCCTATAGTATGACCTGAGGGCGTGAACTAACTTTTCGACATGGATATTACCACATACCATTCCGATACGCGCCATAGCCGAACTGCAGTACGCGAGCTGGGTCGCGATCGGGGCGAGATGAGGATACGCACGGCCAAGGTAGGCCTTGACCGTCGGAAGCAACAAGTCGAGCAATGTGGACGGAAGCGTTTGCTTGATGACTGGATCAGGAAGCGGAATCGGCGTCGGCGTCGTCGCAGAGCCGGGGTGCTGGGATGCCCGCTCGAGGAACATGGTGGCGTACTGCGTCACGAGGTCGTATGCACCTTCGCGCCAGACGTCGATATACTTTTTCAGGAACCTCGACACGTCCTCTGCGTGTCGGTCCATCTCCCTCTCGCGGTCCGCAGCGCTTTTACCAGTGGCCACGCCGTCCTCGTCATTGCTCAGTGCCGCGACAGCCGACACACCCGCGTCTCTCTCGACGGCTTGGAGCGCGTTCTTGAGACAATCAACGCGTGCACAGACAAAAGCGAGCGCAAGCTCGCTCTCGGGCATGACCTGCATCCGGCGGAGGAATTGAACGGCCTTCCAGAAGGCGGGTAGTTTCCGTCCGGGCTCGTGCAGTGTACCGAGGAGAAGTAGACGCATGGCGCGCAACGAGGACGCGATTTCCGCTTGCAGCGCGCTCACGAGCGGAAGCGGGGCCATCTGGGCGTTCGGCGTGTGTGCGCCACCGGCGGGGCGGATGGTGGAGAATGCAGAGAGAGCCGTGGTGGCGTGGCCGGCGAGCGCCAGCGCCTCGGCATAAAGGCCGTTACGGACGCAGGTGTCCATCAGGATGGGGACGTCGAGCAGATCACGAAGTTTGTCGTATTGTTCGAGAACGACGCGTGTGCGTTGCCGTTCTTCGATCACGGTGGGACCGCTCTTCTCGCGGAATGTGCGTGCCACGTCGTCGAGCGCGGGGAGAGCATTGTCGAGGAGGGCGGCGAGCGAGGCATCGAGGGAATCGAGGGACGAGAGGAGGGCGGAGGAGGTGTTGTGCAGGGCGAGGAGGGCGGGATACGAAGTGTGTGCGAGGGCGTTGAGCGAGGCGGTGAGCGTGTGCGACTGCGTCGAGAGCGCCGTCGGCGCGTCGGACACGTCAGACAGGGACAGCGAGGCAAGTTCGGCGAGATACGCCGCATTTTCAGGCTGCTCGGTCACCACCGCGCACGACGAGAACAAGTCGAGCAACGTCGTGGGCTCTGCCGTCATGGCCGCTACTCTTAAAAGTATAGATACAGGTAATGTCCGTAGTAGATATGATTAGGCGCTAGGATAAATATAAAACATTTGTTGTAGTCCGAGTCCATCAGCATTGCGAAACACGGTCAGGGAGTGCCCGCCCCAGAAACAAAGGTGGCTAACACAACACGGCAGTACTAATGGCTCGACTGCGCTGCAGACACGGTCAATCCCCGACAACGCGCTGTAAACGTACAAATCCACTTACCACCATCGTGCGGTGGACGCGGACATCATCCGTAATGCGGAGATCTACACCGCGGAACGCACATGCCATCTTCAGCGCCGACAACTGTCGATGGGTTTTCCCCTTGTCCCATACGTTTACCGTGACACTTTGCAACTCATCGTGGGTCTTGACTGCCTCTACGAGGCTCTGCAATGGTGTGTCTTGGTCCATGCCAAAAGCGAGATGCTCGATCCCCGGTGGAAGCTGGCGGAAGACCGCAGCAACTGAAGACGTAGATGGGCGCTCCGTCCGCAGCTGGCGAAGAGAACGGCATCGGACGATGGCGGTGGCGTGTTCAGGTGTTGAACAGGAAGGGATAGCGAGTTCTTTCAAGCTCTCCGTGTGATTCTTGGTGAGGTAATCCAACAAGTCTAGACTCGGCTCGCGATCCAGCTCGACCGCGCGCAGACCACCGGTTCGCGAGGACGTGTAGAGAAGCCACTCAAGAAAATCCAGGGACGGTTCATATTGGCAATTTATTCTCAGTCTCTTCAGCGCACAAGCAAACGGTGGATGGGTTAAGCCTGGGGAGAAGTGAGGGGTCTTCCCGGTGAGAGAAAGTGACTGGAGGGATGGCCACAGATCCAAAAGTTGGACGATAGATTGGTCGTTGTCGGACCAATTACAAAAGTGCAATGATGTGATAGGTGGACCAGTCCGGAGTAATTCCAAAGTACTGGCCTCAAAGGACGGTGCCAGTCTTCGCATGCGCTCAAAAGTAGGTCTGCCAACAATATCACTGCCCGGCTCCCAGCAGCCATAGAGGGCAAGTTTAAGCTCGCGGAGATTGGGGCAGAGCATGACAGCGCGAGCAAAACACGCTTGTTTGAGGGGACCAGGCTGATTGTTGTCCAACACGACTTGCATCTGGACGACCGAGTCACCGAGGAGTCTACCGCGTTCAGTGGAACGGTCGACGGCGGTGACGAACGAATTGTACGCGGCCTGTGAGCAGAGTTGAATTCTTCTGAAGAGGAGTTTCTGCGCGGGGAGCGACCACGACCGGCAGACGAGGGAGCAAGCTCTGAAAAACTCTGCATTCGTGGTGGGGTCATCAAAGCCCACCGTCTCGAGGATGCCTAGCACGACCTCGAGGGGAATACCGCGTGCAGGCACGCGGGGCACTCGTGGGTTGGATGGGGGTGTAAGAGGAGGGGAGGTAATAGACAAGTCAAAGGACACCTGCTGAGGCTCAGCCTTGACAAGCACGGTGAGACGCACTGTGGTGGAAGAAGGGAGGAGGGGCTCACTCTCGGAGAAGGCATCCAGAATCGTAACAAAGAGTCGAAGAGGTCCATGATTATGTTGCGTGTCGTCGAATAATATTAAAAAGATTGTAGTAGGAGAAACGCCGATCCGGAGGGTGGGCCCCATCAGTCGAAAGGAAGGGATCGTTTTATATCATGCCGGGGAACAGAGACGGCCAAATCTCGTAATCGGAGAGTGTGGAGGGCCTGCACAGCCCATTCTCGAGGATTCCGTTCTGCACGTGCAACTTGAAAGATATTGTCAGGGCTGGGTTTGACCCGCGACGTGTTACTGACGTCGTGCGCCGATTGGTTGCACCAAGGTAACTCGCAGTTCTCCGCGATGACCGTGGCCAAGTCAGGGGTCTGCTGTTTGAATTGACGACTCTTGAGGGTGGCCAAGAAAATGTTCCCACCGTCTGGGTCTGATACCGATGAGTCAAGATGTTCGATGCGGAGCTCGACATGAGCGGGGATCATTCGTCATTATTGCCTACCCCAAAAAGACAGAGACAATTAGAAGTGACCGCGTGGTTGGGCATGAATTACTAGGCACGGGGGAGACCGATATAGATACTGAGGGAGATCTGCGTTCCTCACGCCGAGATGAGACCATCTGGAATGTGAGCGGGGCGAGTGCGCCAACGAGAGCCAACTATAGCATGGCGGCATGACCGCCCTCGAGAATGACCCCAGCACGTTTGCAAGGGCACTCCACGGCTGATAGTCCCCGGTGGCGCAGAAGAGAGATGTTTGAAAGCTGCGGCGTCGAGCAGAACCCGAGATGGACTCGAGCTTGGCCATCACCGCGGACGAAGCGGTAGACAGAATTATCCCCGTGCGCCTTCCTTTTCATTGCAGGATCTCGGCCTGCTGCCAGGAGGAGCCTGGTCAGGGTGTTACAGTACTGAATTCCGGAGGTAAAGTTGGCACAAATGTTAGTGTAGTAGTAGTTTGTAAACAAGTTCAAAGTGTCGCCTCGACTCCACTGCAATGTCCAAGTCTACGCTCTCATCGGTCGTGTCCACCCTCGTCAGAGCGTCCATGGGCACATCTGTATCGCCAACAGTCCAGGACGAAGACCTCGACAAGCACGTCGCAGACCTCATCCTCAAGGAAGCCAAACAAAAAGCAGACAACTACAGCACCCTCGGCATAAAGGCCTACCTGCCATCAGGGTACGCACTGTACGCACTGCATCATTCGATATCATGACCGTTCGCACAGCCCAGACCCAAATGCGCCCCGCCCCAACAAGCGCTTCCTTTCATCTATCATTCGGAGCACAGACGACCACAACAAGACCATCCTGCGTGCACAGGCACTTGCGGCACAAGAGATCAAAAGGGAGCGCGAGGAACAGGAGCGGAGAGAACGGCGGGCACGCGCAGAAGAGGCCGTGGCTGCAGAGCGGTCGAGGCGGCGAAGGAGGCGCGACGACTATGACTCAGACGATTGGGACGCCAGGCGGCGCTCTCGGTCGCACTTGAGAGCCTGGGACAGCGACTGGAGAGGCCTGAGGGACCACAACTCTAACGAGGACGAGCGGGAGCACAGACGGAGCAGGCGGAGACGGCGCTCGCGGACCCGCTCGGAGGACCGTAAGCCCACGCGGAGGTCGTCCAAGGAACGACATCCTCGACATGGCGAGCGTAGCCATCGCAAACACAGGCGACACGAGAGCAAAGACGACGAAAAAACACCCAAACGTCGACGGAAAACGGATCGTTCACCACTCCCCGACCGAGACGACATATCGCAAGAAAATCCTGTGGCGGAGAGCGCGCCATGCATCATATCCACGCCTTCGCGTTCCTCGCAGACGCCTGTCGACGACAACGTTGACACTTATTCTCGCCGTGCGTCAAAGGGGAAGGAGAGGGATGCCTCCCCACCCAGCCCGCCCAGAGTACGCTCACCATCTCCTCTGCCCCCGCCCCCGCCGCCTCGTAGATCACGTGGGCGTCCCGCGTCTTCTACCTCCGTCCGCTCGCCATCCGTCTCGCCCCCCCCGCTTCCTCCTGCTGCTCTCCCGTCCAAGATGGACAAATACTTTGAAGACTCGTACGACCCCCGTCTTGATATTACGCCCCTGTCCGCTCCTACCGTACCCAAAACAGGCTTCGTCAACGACTTGGAATACGAGGCCTGGGATGCCATGCTGGAACTGCTCCGTCAACGCAGGGAGGACAAGGAAGAAAAGAAAAGGCTGGAAAAGCTGGGCTTCGACACGAGCGACAAAAAAATACCGACTGCAAAGCTCAGCAAGTACAGCGAAGGCGGTGATAGCCTCATGGATATCGAATACAAGAAGAAGGGGAGCGTTAGAGAGTGGGATTTGGGCAAGGAGGGCTTTTAGGTTCATGCGGACTCTGTTTTCCTTGCATTTGTAACACTAACCTGTATACCCTCCATTCCTATGCTAATGATGGTACGGCAGTGAAATGGCAGTTCCATTGGCTCGCAATGCCTTGAAGGTGCGGTATGTTTTTGAGTTCGTGCTCTAGATATTACTTATAGGATCCCCACTCCCGCCATCAACTTAATCCCTCATTTGTCCTAGTACGTCGTCCGCACCTGAGCCCCTGCTGGCAAAGGTGCCACCCTGACAGGTTTAATGATCTTGAGGGTCCTGAGGACAGCCAGCCACAGCTACGTAGCCACGGCCCGTGCCTGAATAGCATCATCATCATAGACTTCGTTCTCAGGTCGAAGTGATTCAGATGCAGACGGGACAGTGCTGCCCAGGCTGTGCCTCCATCATCCGGATCTGGAAGATGGAACTCGACGAATGTGCGGGGCCAGTGAGACCAATCACATCATCATGGCTGGATGCGCCCTTGGCAGCCATCATTTCGCCGTGGGTTATAAGCCTCAAATGGTCCTGATCCCTGACTCTCTTTTTTCATGCGTGCTTTTTATTGCCACAGCAGCCAGTGGCCCTAAAATCCCCGGATGCCAGATAGCAACGCAGAATGGGTACACTCGTCACCCGAATCGCAGACGACAACCGATTCACGAAGACGTAATTTCTTGTCTGTCCTCAGCGAACGTCGTCGCATCGCACTCGAGGAAATCGATGGTGCCCCTTTTTCGTGCGACGGCTCGCTCTTGTCTTCTCTTCCTTGTCCTCATCTGTCTATGCATCAGCTGGGTCCATGCCAAGATATGTTTTATCGCAGGCGCTGGCTTCTTCACCGACGCGTAAGTCTATCATAAATGAATCTACCTATGCTTAGTTTATTCTCCAGTTATGATATCTTCGCAATCGGTATCATGACCACCATGCTCGGTTACGTTTACGGCGATGAAAATGGCTAGTATCATCAGCCTTCTTCTTTTCTGCATACTCATACATGTCTGTTGCAGGCAGCCTCACCGCCTGGCAGTCAACCGGTCTCAAAGTCGCCACCCCCCTTGGTAATTTAATCGGACAGCTGGTCTTTGGTTGGCTTGGTGATGTGCTTGGGCGTAAGCGGATGTGTGAGTGCTTCAACTTTTACTTGCCCGACTGCTAACAACTTCCACCAGATGGTATAGAGCTCATTATTATGATCACCGCCACCTTTGGACAAGCCCTTGCAGCGCCCGGGAATGCGGTTGATATTATTGCCGTTCTTGTCTTTTGGCGTGTCATTGTAAGCTCTTGCAAGATTGAAATCATTTGACGACCGTGCCCACGACCTTGTTAGTTAGGGATTGGCTGTGGAGGCGACTACCCTCAGAGTGCTACCATCATGTCCGAGTTTGCTCCCATTCGAACCCGTGGTCGTCTCATCACTGCAGTCTTTGCAGCTCAAGGTTGGGGTCAACTTGGTACGCCCGTGAATCTTCTGGTTTTTATATTAACGAACAAGAAAACTTTGTTAGCTGCGAGTATCGTTGGAGTGATTGCGGTAGCTGCTTTTAAAGACGCCATCATCAACGCCGATTATCCCTGCGCCATGCCTGTCGATTACACTTGGCGTATTCTCGTCGGCTTTGGATGTATTCCCGGGGTGATCGCGTTTTATTACCGTCTCACTATCCCAGAGACGCCTCGTTTCACTATGGACATTCAACACGATATCGCTCGAGCCACGCGCGATATCAAGAATATTTTGTCCACCGAACAGCATAGGGGGTCTCCAGCGGTTGAGTTGGACGAGCAATTCATCGTGGCACCTCGCGGCTCTCTCCGCGATTTTGCCAAACACTTTTCCGAGTGGAAGAACCTGAAAGTGCTCATCGGCACGGCGTACTCCTGGTTCGCGCTCGACGTGAGTGTGAATTCCGCTTGGTCATAGGCGTATTCAACTTTTCTTTTTATTTTTTCAGATTCCATTTTACGGCCTCAGCTTCAACACTTCCGTCGTTCTAACTTATAGCAACTTTGGTCACGTCAGCGGTAGTAGCTCTGCCGATGTCTACCAGAGTCTCTTTAGAATCTGCACCGGAAGCATGGTTCTGGCCGTCGCTGGTTATATCCCCGGGTTTTGGGCATCCTTTTTCCTCATCGATTCCTGGGGCCGCAAGCCTCTCCAACTCATGGGTTTTACGATCTTAACCATCCTGTTCTTGATCATGGGTACGTGAAAAAAGCACCGACGCGCTTCGAGTTATTCATCATATGCAATGTCATTGTGGACAGGCTTTGCCTATACACCATTGATTTCCACTGGCGCAGGCCAGCGCGCGTTCATATTCTTGTACTGCCTCGCCAACTTTTTCCAAAACTTTGGGCCCAACACGACCACTTTCCTCGTTCCCAGTGAAGTCTTCCCCACTCGCTACCGCTCGACGGCATACGGTATATCCGCAGCATGCGGGAAAATCGGTGCCGTCGTCGCACAGCTCGGGCTCGTCCAGCCACTACTGAATCATAGCAGCGATATGAAGATCATGTGAGAGCCTTTCCTCCGCCCACCCCACCCCCCAATAAATCAATTAGTGTAACGCTTACAAACAAACGCCTGCTACACAACAGTCTAGAAGTTCTTTCTTTTGTCATGTTCACGGGGATCTTGTCAACGTTGCTCATTCCGGAGACCAAGAACAGAACGCTCGAGGATTTGTCAAACGAGTACCAAGAGACGTACATCACCGGTCCGGTCGGCGGTCCGTCGCAAGTTCAAGCATGAGAGGGAGAAGAAGGCAAGGTTATTGTGTTTTCGTTCGCTGCCACGTCGTCATCACCCACCGTCATCATTACTATTTGTCGTTTTCATCATAGAGCCAGCATCGGTTTATTGATTATTTATAAAGTTATAGGGTGTGGATTCGGGCATTTTTATGTACTAATTAAAGGATCTGAGCTCAGTCGAACGTAGTGAAATGACTTTATTATGTACCTAAAGGAATCTGAGCTATAGTATGCGTTAGCAAGAATAGTAGCGAGTGTAACTGAGTGCATACCTCAGTCGAACGTAGTGAAACAACTGAGGGATGCGTCGGAACTACTAACGAACGTGGCGTGTAAAGAATTTGCTAAAAGAGGTAAGCTAGTTGTCTGTATTAGCGACGCATATCTCTTGGTCCATATCTTGCATTGTGCTCATGCTCTCAGCAGACGGATATCACAGTGAATCGAAATCGACAACATTTACCAGGTAATTTACACTCTCGGTTCATCGTTGGATGTATACAAGCCAGATGTTTCTCTCCCCCCTCCCCCAACCTTTGGTGCCACAGGGATCAACCCACCGACTACGACTTCAGCGGGGATCACTGTCCCGCAAGCTGGCGCACGACAAGAATCTCTTCCGCAGACAACTGGTCAACGTTTGCCGCAAAATTGTTTACATTTCTCGCCGCGCAATCCTTGAAAAACGCAATGAGATGTGCCTGTGTAAGACCACGTCGGCTCAGATCAGCCACTTGTCAAAGAATTTTTCTTAAGCTTTTACCTTCATATCGATCTGGGATATAGAATCATTTTTAAGGTCCTCGTCGTCATTCTCGTCAAATATGTCGTCGTTGTCGAGATTGGCACCGCGAGGTCCGAGCATCTCGGAAAGAAATGCGAATTCTTCTTCTTTGAACCCCTGGTGTTGTTGCTCTTCCTCTGTCCATTCTTCATCCGAGTCATCCGAGTCCACGAACCCTTCGCCACCAGGAAAGGTGATCGATTCAGACTTTGAACGGAGGTCGTACACCAGTAGCTTGAGCGCCTTGACAGGGAACGTTATGGAAGTGAACTCGTGGGGAGCTATAAGATGAACGGTGAGATTCGATGGACCACCCCGCAAATAGATGCAGATTTAAAAGAATGCAGAAATGACACGCACTTGTCTTTGTCCGTGATCTCGTCATAATGACTAGCCACGAGAAATCACAAAGAAAGGCCGTCAACACGTAACCCATTATCTATTATCTAGCACAGATCAAAAATATAATGTCATACCATTTCTTGTTTCAGGCTTGGTGATGATATCTCCATTGACCATCATATTCTGCAAGGTTGGCCGGCCAGATGCATAAAGTTGTGCCAGAATAAGTGTGCTGATCCTCGTCGGCCAAAAGCCTTGAAAGGTCTCTGCGTTTTCGCACCATGTCTGAATCAGGATATCGAGACCCGTGCGACCTTGCACCGTCGTCGATTCCAGCATGCTCAACACTCTATCTGCCTGATTGTGTATCAAGAACACGAACGGGATAATTAGGCTTTGCAGGAATGTAGCCGTCTTCGCAGTTAGCATTCGCTGCACCATTGCGTGGAGGAGTTCAGGCAGCACAGGCAACACAGAATCGCCCGCCCGGCGCAGAAGGTGAATGATAAGGTCACCGATGACGAGGCCACCTGACTCGTCCTCATTTCGGAGGAGTTTGGCCACTAGCTTCAGAACGTGGCTAAGGCCAGACTCTCCAGAGGAATCGTGCCATGACAGAATCTGAGAGCAATCTTTCCGGACAATCAGCGTGAGACAAACGACACCGTTCTGGGTGGTTCATGAATAAGAAGGCCAACATCTGTTCGTAGAAGCCACATACTTGCAAAATATCTCTGTCTTCAGCGTCTTTGAGGCAATTGAAAAGATTTGGAGCAAGAAGGGCAAAGAATCCATCACCAAGGCCGGTTTCCGGAGCCCCTCTGATCAGGCTGGAAACGAGATCAATCGCTGAGCCTGCAATCCAAGACTCTTCGTGCGTTGCTACCGAAATCGAAGTACAAAGAGTCGGCAAGGCTTGTTGCACAACAGTCTCATACACGCGGGGAGCCGATGATTTTGCAAGTGAGGCGAGGATGTCAGTGAAAATCGACAGGAAGATTGGATCTAAGGAGGAAAATCGTCAATGACATACATGTGTTCCCTTGCTTGGACATACCTTTGTTGTTTTTTGTCCACACTTCCAACGTCGCGAGCACGAGCGAATTCGCCAAATCTGTTGTAAGCCAAGATGCCTTGTCGACATCTAATACCACAGACATTGTACCCAAAACTAAAGAGAGCGTGTCTTCCGTGGTGAGAAGCAAAAAAGGTCCGATGTCCTGGGCAATTCGCGTCACGTATGGTTTCAAGGCAGAGTCCTCGGCTCCCTGGCAAAAGCTAGAAAAACGCACGCATGAGCTCGGTGGTTGAAAACGCAGAGCACTATTACTTATGTACTGCTTTCATTGCAGAAACTTTGACGGGGATGCCTGAAGAATCAGACTCGATTACGCGCATTGCTGCTTCGAGATATTGGCCCGCCATCTGTAGAGGCAACAGCTTGGCGAACTGACTCGCAAAGACAAACGCCCTGCCCTGTAGGAAAGGAACATCTTACAGGCTAGATAAGTCGGAGAGGAGGACCAATATACATCTACTAACCAATCTGGTCCAGGAGTGATGGTATAACGTTGGCAAGCAGCTGCTCGATGTCAAGAGGCTTTTGACGGCCAGAATCTTGCTCGTCCTCTATACACTCAAGTATGTCTTCTGCTTGAGAACCAATGGCCGCAAGACCAGCTTCCAAAGGTTTCCACCTGTCCTGGTGAATGAGCATACTGTGCAATCATTGATAACGTAAAACCTGCCAAGATGATGTTCCTGCTTCCCGAGTGGTTCGACAGGAACCGATGATTCGTTGCAGATTGTCCTGGAATGTAACGCAGACTTCTGCTGGTGAACGACCCAATATGGTCTGTACAGATCGTCGCATTAATTTGACTGAGGCGTTATGCGATCTCGTACGTTCAATAACCCAAATCCAGCAACCCGAACACCATACGTTTCTGTTTCGTCTTCCTCCTGCGCAACGAATGCATTCGCATTTGTGGCCCATACATCTTCCTAAATCAATCCATCAACGGCAGTCTTCACAAATAAATAAAATAAGAAGCACCCACATCTTCCTTCGTCATTTGAACGAATCGAAAAATCACACCAACCAGATTAGTAAGATTTAGAGATGGGTTCTTCGGGTCAAGCCATTGCTTAGCCCTTCCTCCGCGCACGACATTAGAGACAAGATCCATCAGTGGGCATATGAGTTGTGGGAGTTCGACAGCTTCGTCTTCTGTTGATCCGGGGACCACTTCGGTCGCATTGATATAATAAATCTCATATGCGGGGAACATGCTGTTGAGATGGGAAAGCGAAATGTCTAGGAACGATTCGACATAAGCCTTCAACCCGCGTGGGAACGCAGTATTTATGATGTCTAGCGCCTATACATCAGACTACATGTTAGCGACATAACCCACACTAACCGATTAGCTTACTTTGAAAACCTGGATCCTGACAGTCAAACCATCCCAGCTGGATTGGTTCACCGTGTTGTTGACGGGGTGCTCTAGAATTTCTTTAAATGTATTGAGCCAAACGGGGAGAATATTCTCAGTGGCCTCCTTCACAGCTTGGGGATGCTGTTCCTTTACCATGTAGAGCGCAGTGACACATTGGCAGAAAACAGAGACGCCTCGTGCACGAGTCAACGGGCTGTGATGCTAAAGAAACAATTTCATATCGTAGAATTTAGATCACAACAACGGATTTACCTGTACATCGTTCAAAATTGCAAGGAGCACCGGTAGTAATTGACGAAGAACGGGCAGAATTTGATCTTCCGTAAGATCAGACTTGATAAACTCGGTCAACACTTGCATTGCACCGTGGACAGCATCAGGAGAAGCGGAGGAAATGAGTCCAATGAGGCCATTGAGAAGGTCCGGATATTCGTCAGGCCAATCACAAGAAGCGATTGAAGAAAGCACGTGGGCCTGTAAAGCCATCACATTTATTGCACTCGATAAAGTACTGGGTTTACGAACGCTCAATGATCTTATTTTGCGATCTGGATCCGAAAGTCCGTTGAAGACGGCTTGTCGGATCTGTACCTTGATCTGCGAGGGGTCAATGAAGAACAAAGGTATATAAAAAAGATAGGACCACCTCAACAGGCGGCGCATCCCCCTGAAACTGAGGGAAGTAGGGTGACCATCTTTCTGTTACAAATTTCCTGAGGAGGATGCTTGCAGAGTGCAGGGGGCGCGATTGTCAGACGCGGTCATGTGCACAGATGATCAAAGAACTCATCTGTCGAAGAGAAACATCCGCGTTCTGGGATAACACAAGCTGAGACAATGCCAATCCAGCCTCTGAAAACGCGTCGGCATGTCATCAGATCGCAGTGCATGGCGCTGCCGAATGGAGGGAACTTGCCTGGGCGCTGGAGGACACCGGAGAGCTTGAGCTCCGCTGCAATCCTGATATTTGCGTCTGAGTTGAGGGTATCTGCCAACAGCCTTTGTATGTTCACGTCTGCCATCGTCGAGGTGGATAATTATGCGCGTGTGCGGCAATTGCCGCAAAGGCAAACTCAGTGAAGGACTCCTGCCAGCGCAAATCGGATTCCGCTCAGCTCCTGCTTCCTTCGCACCACCATCATCTCTAGAGACGGTCCTCGGGTGCCACTTTGCTGACTGCGATGGCTCCGAGGAAACGAGCGCACTCCCCGGCCACCGGGGCCGCACAAGCGCCAGGCGATAATGTGAAGAAGCGCAGGACCGCTGTTGCTGGCGCCTCAAAAAAGAGGAAGCGTGCTTCGGATGCTCCGAATGAATGTGAGACCTCTCAAGCAGGTCAGTCCAAGGCCAAGAGGCCCAAAGTATGGAGTCGGGTCGTGGGCAGACTTGCCGGCCTCATGGAACTCCCCGTGGATATCTTATTCGAGGTATGCCCCTGACCATCGTTCTTGGCGGTTCTATCTCTGAGACGTTCGTGATTCAGATTTTCGGTCACCTTATGCCCCTCGATGTGCTACGCCTTGCCCGTACCTCAAAGCAGTTCAGGGGCATGCTCATGCATCGTTCTTCTGTATCGATCTGGATTGCCGCCCGCAGGAATGTGCACGGTCTGCCGGACTGTCCCCCTTACATGAGCGAGCCCCAATTTGCAAATCTCGTCTTTGATACACACTGCCATGTTAGATCCACCTTTTTCTACTGCTGTGTCAGAGTTCCTGACCGTACTCTAGGAATGTCTGACACCAAACATCCGTTCAGTTGAATGGCGCATCGCAAGACGCATCTGTTCCAAATGTGCCAAGCACTGGTGTGTACCATGTTCATCAACTTTACACTGTTTTCCATCTGGTGTCATAGTATGGTAGAAGGCTACTCGCTCTTTGTCGGCGGCGGTGTGTGCCACTCAGTTCCATGCAAATACGGCAGTGAGTGCCAATAGCACCCGACTCCTCCTTTGAATAATTCGTCTTCAGAACGAAGGCGCCCATGTTACTATTCGAAAGATCTGCAGGAATTCCAGACGAAAAGAGAAACTTTTACTAACACTGTGGAGCGTGATAAGTTTGACAAGGAGCGTCAAGCTTTGGTTTCTCAGATGGAAAAGGTGAGTGTTTTCATACAGTCATATTGAGATCGAACTGACGATGATATTTGGAAGCACGGTGCTCTACTTGAAAAGTGGGCGGCTAACCAGGCGAAAGGTCGTTTGGAGCATCTCGACGACCTTCGGCGCGAAAGGAAGGAAGCGTGAGTACCACTTGCGCGACTTTTGGAGTGAACTGAGCGGATCACGTAGTATTATTGACAAGTTGAAGGAACTTGGTTGGGGTTCAGAGATTGAACAGATTCCCTATAGGGATGACTTGACTCATCACCGGCTCGTCAAGCAGCCGACCCGCCTGACGCCACGTAGTATGTTGCATAGAGCTACAGTGAGCGGGTATCGTTGACCTCATTTATCCTAGTTTGGGCCAATATCCGGGATGAGATTATCGCCTACATGCAACGAATGAAAGCTCAGCGCCTTGAGCGTGAACGCAAGGAGTTGGTTATCTCACGCAAGAGAATTGCAGTAACTATACTTCGCGCTTACAAGATTTCTCATCTACCACCTACGGACGTCATGCCTGAGCCGATGGACTTCTGTACTATCCCCCAGATTTCGGAAATTCTTGAGCTTCCCACAGAGACTGAAGTGACCGAGGAAACATTCGCCCCAATCGTAGAGAAGATGGATGGGCTCATTGGTGAATGGCGTGCAGAGATCGTTGGGTCGCTCGTTCAAAAAGTGAAGGATTCGAGTAGAACTGCCCACTCTACTTTGCTAGAAGGTCTGGCAGACTCATCCTCCGCGGACCCAACGGGTAAAGGGAAGGCCAAAGCTATTGACCCTCCCGAGCCAGATGACGCTCAGATCATCCAGAGACTCTCGTTAGCCACCACCGTCTTCAATTGCAAATCCTGCGATCCTCGCATTAATATCCATTATGATTTCTTCGACTACGACATGGACACGGCTTTCGGCTATGACAGCGACTATAGCTCGTCAGAAGATGACTTCCTTGATCCCTGGCTATATGGCTCAACTACCCGTCGCACGAGCTCTATGTCCAGTCCGCTTTTCTACCCCAAAGTCTTAGGTCATAGTTGTCTCACGAAACAGAACACGTGGGATAGCTCAAGCGGGGATCCTACCAAGCAATACGAATACCCGATGGGTACGCGTACTCGGTGGAATGGTAATTTCCTACAAGTAGACGAGAAGGCTAGTCAGATGGCTGCTAACATTGTTTCGATATGTGGTCTGGATCCCAAGATGACAACGGTTGTTGAAATGGATCAATTGGACCCCCTGTTAGCTTGTCTTGAATGCCTTCTGTGGTCAGACGATAAGTGGGACGAAGCTGAAGCGTCAGTCTTTAACTGGCGTGCGGCAGTGAGTTTTTGTCCTGCATAATGGTTTGCTGTTACTAAATTAGTGTGATCAGATTGCCCACAATACTTGTTCTCACCCAAGCAGAACACACGCCAGATGGGAGTTGATTGTCGAAGAACGTGCGTCTGAAGTTGTTCACGTTGATCGAGAGTCCAAGACACTAGCTATGTTCGCCGAACTTGGATTACCTCCACCAGAGAGTATGGATATCATATCGAATCCGAGTCGTTCGGATGAGTTCTGGCTCTGTGCACACTGCATGGACCTTCCTATGGAGAATGGCTGCCTTGAACTTTCCAAAGTGAAAGATCATCTAAGCGTGACGTATGGTTTTTCATCTAACCTGGTATCAAAAGGTTTAACCATAATCATCCCAGGCATTCTATCATGGAACCACAAGAAAACCAGGATTATTACAAAGACTATGAAGCTCCTCAAGGTCGGATGGCCCGCACACCTAAGCGGAAGATTACACTCTCAATGACCAGACCCAGTGACGTTCCGGAACCGGGTAAACGACGATTTGCTTTTAGTTCCTGTTGTCTCTCACACGGGTTTGGTGGAGAGGATTCTGACGGTGATTATGAGGGTGATTATGAGTTTGATTCCTTCTTCTGAGGCAGTCTTACTGGATTCATCCTATGAGCGCGCAGCTCTGTAAATTATGTTCCTAGTATTTTGGTACTGTACCTATTGTCGCCTTTCTTCCGCTACGTTAAGCCTTCCCGCTATTCAGTAAAGGATGTATTGTGTTTACAGCAGCACGTTAATACTCAATTGTTCGATACAATTGTCTGTCCTCGAGAATCGAACAGCTAGGCACCAGTTAAATACTGACAATGAGTCGGTAGATCGTGTACTGTTCGCTCCTGTGGTCTTCGTTGTTTACGATACAAACGGATCGCTTGGTGCCAGCTGCAGCTGGCGAGCTTGGTTACTGTAAACGGTATTACGAATTGAAACAATCAATTGTTGGTTCATGCCCACAATTCGTTAGATGTTCACCGGGTCACTCTTGATCCATTTCGGCCCCGTCCGCTTGCGCACTTTTCCACCATGTCACGGGCCCCAGTCCTTGCTCAGCTATAGAACACTGCGTCACACAATCAGTGTACTCTAGTCGCCAGCCATCGAAACCTCGACACTCACGATGATAGTATACGGCGCCCTTCGTGGCTCACGTTTGACCACGACGCCTTCTGCAGCCTTGGGAGGACCGGGTTCGTCATCGTAGAATTCGTCCGCCTCGACACGGACGCGGACGATCTCGGCTTGATCGATGTACATGCGGTCCCCAGTCGGGGACTCGAGTAGCTCGTGCGACGTCGTTGCCTCCGATTCCGGAAGCCAAAAGTGTGCGCGTTCGTTTGAATCACTATAAGAAGAAGAAGAAAAAAGGCACAAGTGAGAGATGCGAAAAAAAAAAAAAAAAAAAAAAAAAAAAAAAAAAATAGATTGGAGGGGTGGATAAAGGCCGGATGTGGTTGTAGATAATAAAGTGGGGTTTAAAAGTCG
>JBBPUL010000335.1:0-23717 GCA_038094675.1 Spongispora temasekensis | reverse complement strand
CTATGAACACTATGACACTATGGCACTATGATACTATGAGTACTATGATTACTATGAGTTACTATGAACACTATGAAACACTATGAACACTATGAGCACTATGGCGAAATCCTGGTTTTGCTGATGTATTTTCATAGGCGGGTACATATTTACAGGGAGACAGTCAAAATGGGGAGCATTGGGGGAGCAATTACAACACAGAACAATCCTAGACACGAGACGAAACAAGGGAATCTACCATACGAGTCCGTCCTGAATAGTGACTTGCCACTGAGGATTCGCAATACAAAGAGCCTTTCCGCTCCTCTTCGAGTTGCCAGGGCATTCAACGAGGTCATCTTGCAAGATCAGAACAATGATACTGTCAGGCAACAAGTCAGAGATTAGTGTTGATGGGGAAATATAGAAAAAAATACCTGGCGACTGCTCCATCCCATTCCTTCTTCGACTGGTTATCTTTGCGAACAGTCTCTCGGAGTAGATTCAACATGTAGTCAATGTAGTTCCAAAAGCGCATGGAAGAAAACCGCACACGGTGCCCATCCAGCCCAAATCCAGAGTCAGTTTCATCCAATTCGTCTACGCCATCACCAGGTATGTCTGAATCAGGAATACCATCCATGTCAGCATCCATATCATCCGTACCCATCCGCCATGCACCAGGAATGGGTGGAGAGTCATCAGCCTCAGCAGAATCTTCAATGTCATCTGGTTTATCTTGAGTGCCCAAGTCAGCATCTGGAAGCATCGATGCTAATTGGCCGATATTGACACCAAGCTCCTTCTCTATTTTTCTCCGCATGTCGATCTTCAAGTTGGGTATAGTATGGGGGGTAAAGCAGTCTTCAGCGGTAGCGATCCTATAGTCGCTCGACCCGATGAGGAACAGTCGAAGGCATCGGTGCTATATGACACAATAAAAACGAGATAAGGCAAGCATGAGAAAGCTTACTAAAAATGCCATATGGGCCCAATGAGGGGCTTCTACCTCCATCCCAGAGCTAGACTGCACCAGGCTCCTGGTGGCATCAATGATGCATGTGTGTTTCGCGATTGATGTTGTCAACTAGTTTCGTCAGTTTAGTATGCAATTCTGATTCAACACTTGCAGAGAACGCTTACCTGTGTTTTGATTTGGGAGTGGATGGTCGAGAGTAGTCTCGTTACAAGCTTGCCAAGAGAGGTATGAAGTTCCACATCGTCGAAGACACCTGCCGGAATCTTGAAGACCTCGAGGTGCTGAGCGATGAAGTCCTTAAAGTATATTAGTATGGTAGATATGAGAAAGAGGAGCTCACCATGATGTGGCACTGTGTATCAGTGACATAGGCAGTAAGATTGGGGGAAAGCATGCATGCCAGCAGGCGGCTATGGAGGCTGTTCTAAGTAGCTGTGAGATGAATGATAAGTGACATTAAAGGTGGTTAGCATACCTCAAACTCCTTGGAGGAGATGGTATCTTGCAAGGCTTGAAGCTCACTGCTCTTGTTGCTAAGTTCAAATTTGACGAGGGACATCTTGATATCTATGAGCATAAGAAACAGGTCCGCAGTCTGTGGGAGGTTAGTCAGAAAAAATGGCCAACATACTTCAATGAACTGCATGACGCTGGTGTCTGGAATTTAAAGGTCACCACAGAGCTTCTTGGCATATAACTTGAGCCATTTAACACATTGCGGAGAGAGAGATGTCAGGTCATTCTCTAGAGAGTTGTCTTCCTCCCTCTGTCGACGCACACCAGTAATGATAGGTTCGTCAAGCGAGAAGAGGTCCAAAGGGGGATTGCAAGGAAGGGAGGGGCCAGCCCGAGTGGCACCAATGCCAGGCAGAGTTGGGCCTAAGAGCCCCATGGGAATTGCGGCGGAACTAGCCACAGATGACCTAGAACAGGTTCCCCGTTCCAATGACTGAGGACGTGTAGAAGGACTACGAGACCCACTCGTAGCAGAAGCTCTTCGAAGCTGATACTGACAGAACATTGGAGTTGTCAAAAATGAGCGATTCTGAGTTGTTGAAATGCCGGTGAGTGAGCTCTTTTTGAAGGCATCCAATCATCCAATCGATTACCTGCGATTATTGCCAGTGCATGGCAGTGCAGATAGGCGAGAAATGTACATTTATTAGTGGGTTCTACGGGTTCTACAATACAATACAATAGGGGTACAATAGGGGGCTGACCTGGCACATGTTCATGAACCGAGAACGCACCAGGTTGACGTCCATACAAAGTAGTTGCAGAATTATGCTGGCATATACCCAGTGTGACTGTAAAGACACTGAGGTACAGTGTTCTGTCGAGGAACTTGGCTCAGAGTTTGGTATTGTGGGCCTTGTGAATAGATTGCTGGCGGAGGATGGATGTGTGGGGAATGATAAGCATGCATTTCATGAGGGTGCATTCCATAAGGGTGCCTTCCATGAATCAATTGCAGATTTTCGGGGATAGATAGCGGTGCCACATGCTGAGAAGTTAATGGAGTTTGAAGGGGATGGCTCAGATGGGTACCGTATAAATATGGGCCCCACATCTGGCCATCCGTAGTCACTGTTCCCTCCTGCACATAAAACCCTTGACGCAGGTGGTGTGAAGTCGGTAGAACATGTGAGACCACCTGAGTAAATGGAACCTGGGGTAGGTAGTGTGAAGTCGGTAGAGTGTGCAAGAATGCTGGTGTAGGACTGACATGGGGTAGACATTGTGAAGTTGATGGAACCTGCAAGACCGTCTGTGCAGAAGGGACCTGAAGTGGGGATTGCGAGGTTGACAACGAAGTGTGCATAACTCCCTGCACTCTAGCTCGTGATTATGGTTGCTTTGCCGTCTTAGAGGTTCGCTTTTGCTGTCTTGTAGGGCGGTCAAATACTGCTGGTTGCTGGGATGGAACTTCTTCGCCATCGGGCCCCTGTTGGAGGCCCAGGTTTGACTGATTCATTTTCAGACGAATGTTCTCTGCTGCACAACTACAAACGGCCTGAACTTCTGCCACTGGGACTCGAAGTGGTGATTCTTGCAACGATGCAGGGAGAGCAGCTCAAATCATAGTGTAATTATGTATTGAATATATATTAAGCAGGAACTGTGTGGTTGGCTGGTGCTTCACCATAGATTTCATCCACGTCGTCATGGTCCTTTCTTGCCGAACTGCACACCTAACAAGCTTGCTGCACCGTGAGTCTAGGCAGTTGTGCTGGACATTTACAGCGCATATAATATCCTGATGGTGGGATAAACAATGAGAGTGCTATCAGAACAACCATGACCATCTCACCTGGTATTAGACAGCCAATTTCTCTGCTGTCAGATCTAAGCATGGAATATGGAGCGTTGGATGTAGCATGGGCAAAACATTGAACAGCTGAAGCGCTACAAAGGCAACCGTGTGGTTTGGTGGAGCATCAACCAGAATCTCGAGAATGCGCCTGATAGCAAAGCCTGAGGGTGAAGCAGTATGGACAAAGATAATATGTCCATTGAGCTTGATCTCATCACCACCTTTCGAGATGAACAGATCACCACAACAGTATTCTGATGCATGCACCTGTGATGGCTGGGTGGCCAAAATCATAGCACACAATGTCAAATCCCACCAAACTGCACTACTTAGTTGTGTCTTGCCTCCACCATGACGAGAGCTTGGTATACGAATGATTTGAACTGATTCTGAATTAAAAGATAGCAATTAGAAGCCGTCTCTGAAAGTGTAGTTTTGCTCACCATTATTATCCACGACGTTCAAGTCCATTCCAAGTAGTTTTACCTGCACAGGATGTTCGGAAAGATAATCCAGTATGAAGGAGCCAGCTTGAACCCATTTCTGCACCTTAGGCTCATACCAGTATCCGTCAGTGACCACATGCTTTACTAGGTCAAGTCGTGCGAACCTACAACAAGAATCTTGACTCGGACTCTGCCAATTGCTGTATACACATGAGAGTCGGAATACAGCGTTGAACGATTCATAGTGTTATGACAGGCGTGGGTAGCATCAGCCGTAGACTCGATACGCAACCTAAAGCTGTGAGACGAAGACAAGGGGCATAGGTCCTACATACAATGTGCAGAGACTGGTCACTACTCTGCCTTGGCGAGTATGTAGCGACATTGAAGACAGAGACAGAGTATCCTCGAGCGAAGACGCTGCGAGGCCAAGTGGTACGAGGGGAGAGCAGAGGAGGATCAAGAGGGTCAAAGATGCAATAGATTGCTATCTCGAGTAGGCTCAAGCTGGAGATACATCGCTTGTGCTACACCCTATTTATATGTAAAGAGTCCTGCACACAGACCAAGCAGTGCGGAAGCTCAACAAGAGAGGAACCCAAGCTAGGTAACTGGAGATAAGGGGAAATGAGTCACATGCAGCGTGAAACGAGTCAGAAGGCTGTGTGTGATAGAACTACATGGAACATCATGGAATGCATGAGTCAGAGGTAAGAGATAGGGAAACGCACAGCCATGAATGCTGACTAAAGAGAAAGGCTGTGTGTGTCTTAAGTAATACAAGGCAAAGAGAGTGAAGAGAGAAAAGAAAAGGGGCCGATCGTAACATTACCCCCTTAGTAAGGTCGAAACCCTAGTGAGACCTCTTTATAAACCACAGCAGGATCCGACGGGTGATCTGCACATGTTGCTTTCTCTGACCGAGTCGAAGCAGAAATCGTTGTCCTCGTCTAATGCTGGCGGGGATCGAGGTGGAGGTACTGGAAGCACGCAGTTAGAGCGCTGAGAGTGGCCGGAAGTGCAGGAGGTGCGGGACTGAAAGGAATCCTGGGAATGGTGAGAACTGTGGGAGGAGGCTGAGGAAGAGGAGGACGTGGGTGGGGAATGACGGTTGCAGAAGGGACAAGCGGCTTGGGTGTGACCAGGGGAGCGACGGTAACAAAAGGGGCAGGTGTAGTGGGGACAATGTACCCGGATATGTCCAAGCCTGTGACAAATGAAGCAAGAGTCCTGATAGCAATGATGATCACTAGGACAGGGTAAATCCCCCTGCAGGATGCGCCGTTGAACTGTAGCTTCCTAAATGCGGTCGAAATGTGCTTGGAGAGCATCAATGGCTAATGCTTCCATGGGGTTGATAGGGGAGGAGGAGGCACTGGGTGTTTCATTGGCTGCGGGGACCGAGTCTCGAATGATCTCGGAGGGTGAAGGGGAAGGGGAGCGAAGCGTGATATCCCTGATCGAGATATTGGTGGGGATGGAGACCGCGGCGGTTTCCCGAAGGTACCGGTCGATGTCCTGGACAAATTCTAAATAGCCCAACTGGTGGGTCAGGTCGTGCATGTGCCCGATAATCCTAGAGTGGATGGCGCGGATCGAGGCCCCAGTGAGAGCGGTGTGGCAGTGTTCGTTGCCAATGAGGGTTTGAAACATATGGGGGAGACACTCCAATTGGAGGTAGATCATGTAAAGGAGGAAGAATAATGAAGAGGGGTCGGTGAAGGCAGAGATCCCCGTGAACATGTGGGGGTCCATAAGGAATTCGTAGAGTGCACTGCACTCATCGTCGGTGGGGTCGGAAGACCTGAGGATATGGGCGTGGATAGGAATATCCATGGAGATTATGGGGGTCGGGGTGTCGGCAGGCGGTTCGAGGACGGGGATGATATATGGAGCATCTGAGCTAGGAGGAATACTGTCCATTGCCAGTACCACAGCATCCTCATGATGAGGAGCGTTGGCCATCGACGGAGATAGGGTGTGCAGAGGCAAAGCAGGATGGTCCTCCATAGGAGATACTGAAAGGGACAAGGAGGAGGGCGACGAGGGGGATACGGATGAGACATTGGACATGGTAAAGGAGAAACGTAGAGGTGAGGGGGCGAAGATGATAGAAGGTGTTGCAAGGGAAGGAAGCTAATGCTTTGAGAGAGAGAAGGTCTTTGGGTGGAGGTTCTTATATTCCTGGAGGGCAGACTTTGCATTTTTCAGATTCCGTTCTGGAACCCAAGAATCTTCTTCTGTGGTGTAGCCCTTCCATTGGATCAAGAACATACAGGAATGAGGTGTTTCTCGGTGGCGTAGGACCTTCTCAATCTCGTATTCTTCTTCGCCTTCTATTAGCTCTGGGGGTGGAGCCGGGAAGTTTGGGCCATGCACACCATTTTCGTGATAGGGCGATAAGAGGGAAGTGTGGAACATGGGGTGAATCTTCCATGTCACCGGGAGTCGGAGTCTATATGTCAAGGGGGAGAGGACATCGGTGATAACAAAGGGTCCTTCCCTTTTTGGTGCGAATTTCGGGTTCGCAATGTGGCGGTTAAGGTTCTTTGCCTCTAACCACACTTTGTCTCCTTTTGTGAATGGGGTGAACGAGCGGCGTGTATGGGATGCCATCATTTGGCATGCGAGTTCATGGGCGGCAAGTGCCTCGTTCCTTGCTGCGGATAGGGCCTTGAGGCATTCTTCCAGAAGGGCACGGGGTTTGAAGCCATACATGAGGTAGAATGGCGATTTGCCAGTAACAGAGTGGGGACGGTGGTTGTGTGTAAATTCTGCATGGGTGATGTGGTTAGCCCACACAGTTGGGTTGTTCCCGCAGAAGATCCGAAGATACATTTCAACCTCCTGGTTTACACATTCTGTTTCGCCATCGGATTGAGGGTGGTAGGCGGTGGACAGAGAGAGGTCGTATTTCAGGAGCTTTCTAAGCTCCCGAGCGAAGGTAGACGCGAATTGTGGGCCCCAGTTGGAGATGATTTTGTCGTAGAGGCCCCAACGATGGTAGACTTTGTGAAAAAAGAGAGTGGCTACTCCCTCGGTGGTGATCTGTTTCTTGGTAGGGCAGAGAATCACCCCCTTAGTAAGCCCGTGGTTGACCACGACCAACAGGCTGTCAAAACCATTGAAATGCAGGAGGTCAGTGATGAGATTGCATGATACCTGCTGGAATGGTTGCAAGGCGAGGGTCCCTCAAGATCTGTGCAGAGGCGGGTGACAAGTTCATCAGTAGCGGAATGTTTCTGGATAGCCATTGTGAGGACGGAGTCGACGACTCGGACAAAGAGGGTTTCCAGGAGGAGGGTGACGGCCTGGTTGTCTGACTCGGATGAGAGTCTGTCAGGGCGACAGGAGAGGGCATCGGGGCCGGAGAGCAGAGAGCCAGGGATGTGGGTCATCTTGAGATTGAAATCTGCAAGATCAAGAAGCCATCACGCTTGGCGACGGTTGAGGTTTTGGGGCTGATGGAAATATGTCAGGTTTTTGTGGTTGGTAAAGACCTGCACAGGGTGTTGTGATCCACGGAGGTAGTGACGCCAAGCTTTAAGGGCTCGGATGATGGCTAGGAGCTCGCGGTCAAAGATATCATAGTTTCATTCCACTGGAGAGAATGACTGGGAGAGGTAGGAACAGGGGTGCCAGTCCCCATTCGAGTCTGTTTAGAGAAGAATGGCCCCGGTGGTGTCTCGTGATGCATCAGTGGCAACCGCAAAGGGTCTGGAGAGGTCTGGGAGGCAGAGGATGGGTTGGGAGAGGAAGAGCCTTTTAAGCTTATCAAAGGAGGTTTGGCATTGGGGAGTCCAAAGCCAGGCTGCGGTTTTCTTGGTGAGGTCAATGAGAGGGTGAGTGACGTCAGAGTATGAAGGGATAAAACACCGATAGAAGTTTGCGAATCCCAGGAAAGAGTGTACATCTTTGACTTTCTTTGGGGTGGGCCAGGAAGCGATTCCGTCAAGCTTGACGGGGTCCATGGCGAGTTCGCCTGGCTTAATGATCATGCCGAGGTATTCTACTTCGGGAGTGGTGAACTTGCATTTGTTCAGGCATAGATGAAGATCTAACTCCATCATGCATTGGAGGACTCAGCGGGTATGCTTGGTATGGGATTCGTTGTCGGAGGAGAAGATGAGCAGGTCATCCATATAGATAACGAGCCATCCTTCAGCAATCATGTCTCTGAAGGAGTCATTCATGAAATGCTGGAAGGTTGACGGGGAGTTGTTTATGCCGAAGAACATGACCATGGGTTCGAAAAGGCCCTTGTGTGTGATAAAGGCGCCTTTCCACTGGTGACCATCCTTGATGCGTACGTTGTTATAACCCCATTGGACGTCGAATTTGGTGAAGACGTTTGCTCCTTTGAGCTTGTCGACGAGGTCAGAGACGAGGGGTAAGGGGTAGGCATCGCGGATTATATGTTCGTTTAGGTACCGGTAGTCTTGGCATGGGCAAAGTTTGCCATCCTTCTTCTTCACGAAGAAAAAGGGGGAGGCCTGAGGGGACTTAGAGGGGCGAATTTTCCCAGAGCGAAGGTTTTCATCTAGGAAGGCTTCGGTTGCCTTTTGTTCCTTGGGGGACAAGGGATAGATTTTCCCAATCTTCGGGACAAAGGACTCATCGAGGTTGATCTCGTGGTCGTAGGGTCATGACGGGAGAAGGGATTCACAGTCTTTTTCCTCAAAGACTTTGGTGAAGTCTGAGTACTCCAGAGGCAAGGTGACTTCCTGGGTCTGGGTCCCAGCTTTCTCTGCGAGTTTGGTTGCTTCGGAGTAGCGGGTGATGGTGGCAGAGGGCAGGATGTATGGTCCTCCTCGGGTGACGCAGTTGATGGAATAGTGGCTCAGGGTTTGGTGTTGCCACTGTTTCTCAGACTGAATGTCCAAGTACACGTGTAGGTGCCTGTGGGTTTCGGGGGTCGTGTTGACACACCGAATCGAAGTTTCCCCAAAGCCTTGTAAAGGTGGGGTGCGGTAGTGGGAGTCGTGTTGCTTTTGGTCAGTGACATAGGTGTGGTAGAGGTCTGCGGACTGATCAAGAGCCTCAGGGACGGAGATGGTTTGCTTTTCCCAATCAATAGTTGGGTTGGCGAGTCATAGCCAGGGGAGACCAAGGATGACGTTTTCCTTTCCACAGTTCATAAGGTAGAAGAGTACCTTTTGGGTGACTCCTTCTCTGACAGAGACGTAGAGTTGAGAATAGGATATCTCCATTGGAGTTTGCGGATTGATCCATGTTGCGGATGCAGATTAGTTGTTCTAGGCGGGTGCAAGGGAGATGGTGTTTCCAGGTGAAAGCCCAGTCGAGGCAGGAGATTTCTGCTCCTGAGTCAACGAGAGCAGGGAAGTCAACAACTTTCATGGTGTGCGATGGTACCATGAGCTGAATGGGGATACACATAGCTCTATTTGATGTGGATACTAGTACAGGCATACAAGAAACAGAATGTTGGGGAGGTACTTGCATTGACGGAGTCCTCCCTTTCAAAAATCCTTTATTCCCACTGCCTCTACATGAAGGTCTTCATCATCATCTTCGTCTATGAGACCCGGTATTTCTTCTTCGGTTTTGGCGACCTTTCGATCGGCCTTGGGGCATGGGGGAAGATCTTTGAAAGTGGGGCACTTGTTGGAGAAGTGACCCGATTTTCTGCATCGGAGGCAGAGTCCTTGTTTGAAGCAGCGTTCTCGCTCTTCAGGGGTAAGTTTAGGGATGCGGATGGCATCCACATCCATGGTGTTAGGGTCTTTGTCGCGAGGGGTCTGAGTAGGGCAAGGGACGAAAGTGGGGGTCAAGGAGTGCTTGTGCTGGCAGATGACAAGCTTAGCATGCTTGTGTTGATCATTGAGACGAGAGGCATTCTTGATCCAATCATTGATGGTAGTGGGGACAGTGTCCATAAGGTACACTTTTTCAGAGAGCGAAGGGGGGATGCTGGTAGAGAAGTAATGGCAGATGGTGGCTGCCTCGTTGAGCCCTGCTAGGCTGACCTGGTTGCGAAACTCGGAGATGTATTGGTTGAGGGACAGTTGGAACGTCCCGTTGCGTCACTCGTTGATGTGATACGTGGCCAACCAGGTCAAGGCATTGGCGGCGGTGTTGGGGCTCTCGAAGTGAGCCTTGAATTCTTTGACGAAGTCGTCCCAGGACCCAAGGGCCATGTTGGTCCCTTGCATGCTTTTCTCCATGAAGGTGTCTGCCCATGTAAGAGCGTTTCTGTCATTCATGAACGACAGGGCGAAACCTATCTTCTTCTCATTCATCGAGTAGATGTCCACATTAACGGCAAGGTAATGTAGTACTGAGCGAAGCCATGGCATGGCATCGAGTTGTTTGCCTGTGAAGGCCTTGGGTTGGGTGAGGCGAAGTTCGGTGGGCTTAGAAGACATTGGGGATGGGGGGCTGGGTGGCGAAGGGGGCGTGGTGGACCTCCAAGAGGGAGAGGTTACGAGGGGCGGTGGTGGTGGGTGGGGGCACCGCTTCAAAGGTGATGGAGGGGCCGAAATGGCTGCGATCTACAATGATGGTAGTCACGTTCAAAGAGCTTGAGCCTTTTGTTACGACAGGCGCAGGTAGCATCAGTCGTGAACTCGATGCGCAACCTAAAGCTGTGAGGTGAAGATGAGGGGCGTAGGTCCTGAGCGCAATGCACAGAGACTGGTCACTACTCTGCCTAGGCGAGTATGTAGCGATGTTGAAGATGAGGTCAGAGTATCCTCGAGCGAAGACGCTGCGAGGCCAAGTGGTTCAAAGGGAGAGCAGAGGGGAGCGAGAGGGTCAAAGATGCAATAGATTGCTATCTCGAGTAGGCTCAAGCTGGAGATACATCGCTTATGCTACACTCTATTTATATGTGAAGAGTCCTGCGCACAGACCAAGCAGTGCTGTGGCTCGATAAGAGAGAAACCCTAACGCGGTAAAGCCATGAATGCTGACTAAGGGAAAGGGCTGTGCGTGTTTAGGTAATACAAGGTAAAAGAGAGCAAAGAAGGAGAAAAAGAGACTGATCGTAACAAAAAGAGAAACGAAGAGGCGAGGGGGCGAAGACGATGGAAGGCATTGCGAGGTGGGGAAGCTACTGCTTTTAGGGAGAGAAGGCCTTCGGATGGAGGTTCTTATACTCCTGAAGGGCGGACTTTGCATTTTTCAAGTTCCATTCTGGAACTCAGAAGTCCTCTTCGGTGGTGTAGCCCTTCCATCAGATCAGGAACATGCGGGAGCATGATGTTTCTCGGTGGTGCAGGACCTTCTCAATCTCGTATTCTTCTTCGCCTTCTATTAGCTCCGGGGGTGGAGCTGGGAAGTTTGGGCTATGCACGCTGTTTTCGTGATAGGGTGATAAGAGGGAAGCATGGAATATGGGGTAAATTTTCCATGTCACTGGGAGTCGGAGTCTATATGTCAAGGGGGATAGGACGTCCATGATAACGAAAGGTCCTTCCCTTTTGGGTGCGAATTTGGGGTTCGCAATGCGGTGGTTAAGGTTCTTTGCCTCTAACCACACTTTATCTCCTTTCGAGAATGGGGTGAACGAGCAGCGTGTACGGGATGCCATTACTTGGCGTGCGAGTTCATGGGTGGCAAGTGCCTCGTTTCTTGCTGTGGATAGGGCCTTAAGGCATTCTTCCAGGGCTGGGAGCAGGGTTTCTGCGAGGACCGTGGGAAGGGCACAAGGTTCAAAGCCATACATGAGGTAGAACAGTGATTTGCCAGTGACAGAGTGGGGGTGGTGGTTATGCATGAATTCTGCATGGGTAATATGATTAGCCCATGCGGTTGGGTTGTTTCCACAAAAGATCCGGAGGTACGTTTCAACCTCCTGGTTAATACGTTCTGTTTCGCCGTCGAATTGAGGGTGGTAGGCAGTGGACAAGGAAAGATCGTATTTCAGGAGCTTTCCAAGCTCCCGAGCGAAGGTGGATGTGAATTGTGGGCCGCGGTCGGAGATGATTTTGTCATAGAGGCCCCAATGCCGGTAGACTTTGTGAAAGAAGAGGGTTGCTACTCCCTCAGTGGTGATTTGTTTCTTGGTAGGGCAGAGAATTACCCCCTTAGTAAGCCCATGGTCGACCACGACCAACAGGCTGTCAAAACTGTTAGAGAGTGGGAGGTCCGTGATAAGGTCACAGGAGATCTGTTGAAATGGGCGACAGGCAAGGGATTTGATTGGAGACAAAGGGGGAACAGTGGGGTGGGTGTTTGCCTTGTGCTGTTGGCAAAGGGTGCAACCCTCAATGTAGCGGCAAACCTGGGTGGCAAGGCCAGGCCACCAGAAGTCATGAGCGACCAGTTGGCAAGTTTTCAGGTATCCAGGGTGGCCGGCGGAGGGGTGATCGTGGGTGTGTTGGATGACTTTGAGGTGGTCAAGTTCTGGGACGTAGATGCGGTCACAATAACAAAGGAGATTCTCCTTGAATTGCCAGTCAGAGAGGCAGTTACGAAGGTTGGAAGCGGTGATAGGTCCTTCGAGGTCGGTGCGAAGGTGGGTAACCAATTCGTCGTCAGCGGAGTGTTTCCGGAGGGCAGAAGAGAGGACAGAGTCGACGACACGGATGAAGAGGGTGTCAGGGAGGAGGGTGACAGCTTGGTTGTTGGATTCAGATAAAAGTCGGTCGGGGTGGCAAGAAAGAGCATCAGGCCCAGAGAGGAGGGAACCAGGGACATGTGTCATCTTGAGATCGAAATCTGCAAGATTGAGGAGCCATCGTGCTTGGCGATGGTTGAGGTTCTGGGGTTGACGGAAATACATCAAATTCTTGTGGTCAGTGAAGACCTGGACTGGGTGTTGCAAGCCTCGGAGGTAGTGGTGCCAAGCTTTAAGAGCTTGGATGATGGCCAGGAGCTTGCAGTCAAAGATGTCGTAGTTCTGCTCCGCTGGAGAGAATGACTGTGAGAGGTAGGAACAGGGGTGCCAGTCCCTGTTCAAGTCGGTCTGGAGGAGAATAGCCCCGGTGGCATCGCGTGACGCATCTGTGGCGATTGCGAAAGGTCTGGAGAGGTCTGGGAGATGGAGGATGGGCTGAGATAGGAAGAGCTTCTTGAACTCGTCAAAGGAGTTTTGGTATTGGGGGGTCCAAAGCCACGTGGTGGTTTTCTTGGTGAGATTGATGAGAGGGCAGGCGACATCAGAGTATGAAGGAATAAAGTGCCAGTAGAAGTTTGCGAATCCTAGGAAAGAGCACACATCCTTGACTTTCTTCAGGGTAGGCCAGGAAGTGATTACGTCGAGCTTGACAGGATCCATGGTAAGTTCTCCTGGTTTGATGATCATACCAAGATATTCTACCTTGGAAGTGGCGAACTTGCATTTGTTCAGGCGTAGATGAAGGTCTAACTCCATCATGCATTGGAGGACTCGGCAGGTACGCTCGGTATGGGATTCGTTGTCGGGGGAGAAGATGAGCAGGTCATTCATATAGATGACAAGCCATCCTTCGGCGATCATGTCTCTGAAGGAGTCGTTCATGAAACGCTGGAAGGTTGACGGGGAGTTGTTCATGCCGAAGAACATGACCATGGGTTCGAAAAGGCCCTTGTGTGTGATAAAGGTGCCTTTCCACTGGTGACCATCCTTGATGCATATGTTGTTATAACCCCATCAGATGTCGAATTTGGTGAAGACGTTTGCTCCTTTGAGCTTGTTGACGAGGTCAGAGACGAGGGGTAAGGGGTAGGCATCGCGGATTGCATGTTCGTTTAGGTACCGGTAGTCTTGGCATGGGCGAAGTTTGCCATCCTTCTTCTTCATGAAGAAAAAGGGGGAGGCCTGAGGGGACTTAGAGGGATGAATTTTCCCAGAGCGAAGGTTTTCATCTAGGAAGGCTTCGGTTGCCTTTTGCTCTTCGGGGGACAAGGGGTAGATTTTCCCGATTTTTGGTACAAAGGATTCATCGAGGTTGATCTCATGATCGTAGGGTCACGACGGGGGAAGCGATTCACAGTCCTTTTCCTCAAAGACTTTGGCAAAGTCTGAGTACTCTGGGGGCAAGGTGACCTTTTGGGTCTGGGTCCCGGCTTTCTCCGCAAGTTTGGTTGCTTCGAAGTAGTGGGCAATGGTGGTGGAGGGCAGGATATATGGTCCTCCTCGGGTGATGCAGTTGATGGAGTAGTGGCTGAGGGTTTGATGTTGCCACTGTTTCTCAGACTGAATGTCCAAGTACGCATGTAGGTGCTTATGGGTTTTGGGGGTCATGTTGACACACCGAATCGAAGTTTCCCTGAAGCCTTGTAGAGGTGGGGCGCGGTAGTGGGAATTGTGTCGCTTTTGGTCAGTGACATAGGCATGGTAAAGGTCCGCGGATTGGTCGAGGACCTCAGGGACAGAGATGGTTTGTTTTTCCCAATCGATTGTTGGGTTGGCAAGGCGGAGCCAAGGAAGACCGAGGATAACATTTTCCTTTCCGCAGTTCATGAGGTAAAAGAGCACCTTTTGGGTAACTCCTTCCCTGACGGAGACGTAGAGCTCAGTGGAGAACAGGATGTCCCCATTGGAGTTTGCAGATTGGTCTACATTGCGGACGCAGATTGGTTGTTCTAGGCGGGTGCGAGGAAGACGATGTTTCCGGGTGAAAGCCCAGTCAAGGCAAGAGATCTCTGCTCCTGAGTCAATGAGAGCAGGGGAGTTGACGACTTTCATAGTGTGCGAGGGTACCATGAGCTGAATGGGGATACGCATAGCTCTATTGGAAGTGGACTCTACTAGTACAGGCACACAAGAAACAAAACATTGGGGAGGTACTTGCATCAAAGAAGTCCTCCCTTTCAAAAATCCTTTATCCCTACTGCTTCTATGTGAAGGTCTTCATCGTCATCTTCATCTATGAGACCTGGTATTTCTTCTTCGGCTTTGGTGACCTTTCGGTCAGCTTTGGGGCATGGGGGAAGATCTTTGAATGTGGGACACTTGTTAGAGAAGTGACCCGATTTTCGGCAGTGGAGACAGAGTCCTTGTTTGAAGCAGCATTCTCACTCTTCAGGGGTAAGTTTCGGAATGTGGACGGCATCTACATCTATGGCGTTGGGGTCTTTGTTGCGAGAGGGTTGAGTAGGATGAGGGACGAAGGTGGGGGTCGAGGAGTGCTTGTGCTGGCGGGCAACAAGCTTAGCATGTTTGTGCTGATCGTCAAGACGAGAGGCATTCTTGATCCAATCGTCGATGCTAGTAGGGACAGTGTCCATAAGGTACACCTTTTCTGAGAGCGAAGGAGGGATGCCAGTGGAGAAGTAATGGCAGATGGTAGCTGCCTCGTTTAGTCCTGCCAGGCTGACCTGGTTGTGGAACTCGGAGATATATTGATTGAGGGATGGTTGGAAGGTCCCATCGCGTCGCTCATTGACGCGATAAGTGGCCAACCAGGTCAGAGCATTGGCGGCAGTGTTGGGGCTCTCGAAATGAGCCTTGAACTCCTTGACGAAGTCATCCCAGGACCCTAGGGCTATGTTGGTCCCTCGCATGCTTTTCTCCGTGAAGGTGTCTGCCCATATAAGAGCGTTTCCGTCATTCATGAATGACAGGGCGAAGCCTATCTTCTTCTCATCTGTTGAGTAGATGTCGACGTTAATGGTGAGGTATTGTAGTACCAATCGAAGCCAGGGCATGGCATTGCGTTGTTTGCCTGTGAAGGCCTTGGGTTGGGCGAGGCGAAGTTCAGTGGGCTTAGAAGACATCGGGGATGGGGGGCTAGGTGGCAAAGGGGGTGTAGTGGTTCTGGAGCTAGGACTAGGGGGTGTAGTGGACCTCCAAGAGGGAGAGGTTATGAGGGGCAGTGGTGGTGGGCGGGGGTGCCGCTTCAGAGGTGACGGAGGGGCCGAAATGGCTGCGAGCTACAACAAGGGTAGTTGCATTCAAAAAGCTTGAGCCTTTTGTTATGACAGGCGCGGGTAGCATCAGCCGTAGACTTGATATGCAACCTAAAGCTGTGAGACGAAGATGAGGGGTGTAGGTCCTACACGCAATGTGCAGAGACTGGTCACTACTCCACCTTGGCGAGTATATAGCGATGTCGAAGACAGAGACAGAGTATCCTCGAGCGAAGACGCTGCAAGGCCAAGTGGTACGAGGGGAGAGCAGAGGAGGAGCAAGAGGGTCAAAGATGCAATAGATTGCTATCTCGAGTAGGCTCAAGCTGGAGATACATCGCTTGTGCTACACCCTATTTATATGTAAAGAGTCCTGCGTACAGACCAAGCAGTGCGGAAGCTCAACAAGAGAGGAACCCAAGCTAGGTAACTGGAGATAAGGGGAAATGAGTCACATGCAGCGTGAAACGAGTCAGAAGGCTGTATGTGATAGAACTACATGGAATATCATGAAATGCATGAGTCAGAGATAAGAGATAGGGAAATGCACAGCCATGAATGCTGACTAAAGAGAAAGGCTGTGCATGTCTTAAGTAATACAAGGCAAAGAGAGTGAAGAGAGAAAAGAAAAGGGGCCAATCGTAACACATAGCGCTCTGTCGAAAATATGATTGCTGGACCAAAGCGATGAATGTAGGCAGGAAGGTGGACAAGAAAGTGAAATTTTGGCTTTGTAATGAGGATGCTTGGAGCGCAGATCGCTGTCACATTGAGGAAGTCCTCGATCATCCAGCTCAGCCGTGCCTGTGTTTTCAACAATATCATAAATTAATATGTTTTCACAAAAAGGAAGAATTATTACCAAATACTCTTTAGTATCATCGATCTCTGTGTGCCAAAGCAGTACAACCAACTCGCCAATTATCGTCCATCCATCAATCACAGTTTGTGGCACCAGCCCATGGATAATGAATGGCATCACCTGTGCTAAGCTCTTGAAGTGCTTGCCAATTAGCCCTCCTTTGTAGCAGCAAATATATTCTGCATTCATGCCTGGTGTGTTGAGGGCATCACGATCAATCGAATCTAGATGACTTTGGAAGATATTGAGCTGTTTTGCCTTCTCGATCAGAAACATAGTCTGAGCCCAAAAATATTTGATGACACCAAGAAGAATGGTGTGAAGTATCTCAGTTGGCATATCCATGTGTATATTCATGCCTGAGGATGATCAACTTATGAACAAACAGATGGAGAGTAAAAATATCTCACCTTTCATACTCAAGAGTGGGTTTATAACATTGTCCAGACCCTTTCCGTTGAGAAGGTCAGTAAGTTCCTTTTCCAAAATGGCCTTAACTTCACTCTCTTGCATAGCAGGAAGACCAGGCAATCATTTGCATAGCTTCTTGCCCATCTCAACAAGTGCAGATATGATGCTGCTCGACAACGTGTCATGTACACCGGTCTTCGAAACTGAGGTTTTGATTTTTTCAGTTGCCCCTGGCAGCATCGCATTCGTAAACTGGTTCTTGATTTCTTGCATTATCTCCTCAGGTGTTTGAATGCCTCCAGGGTTTTATAATATTAGTTTAGCTAAGAATCTGGAGACTCAGAGGAAAACGCCCCACCTGGAACAAGCTACGGTATCCTTCTTCTGACTGCTTGTACTCCTTCGTCCCACCAGCATGGCAGGTTCGACATGAGTAGTTGCATGTCAAGCCACCCTGGCTACATTCTTCTGCTTGCATGGGATTATCCCTGCCATGAAAGAGTCCATATGGAATCAACATGACTTCCTCTTGATGCCGGCAATCCCAAGTGACAACACCCAGCTCAGCGGCATTCCTAGAACAAATATGCTGAGCATGAGAGAGAGATGAAAAGGAAAACATACGATATCGAGTCCTTCATCCCATGCATCAACTCCATAGGAGATGCATGCAGAGACAACGTAACAAACCATACATGGAACTCTTGATCCAACATTGTACATGGAAGGTTGGTGTTCGACATATATATCACATAATGCTTGTTCCACTGTTTAGAGACATTGCCCGAAACGTTGTCCATAAAGATAATGAGTGGGATATTATGTACCATCTGGCCACCAGATTTCTTCCTCCAAGGGCTGGGTTCCAGCAATGCAAATTTCCGAGATGATTCAGATAACCCACACGCGAGCTCAGAGGGATGAAAGGCAATATCTTCATATGATTGCCTGAAGTGCAACGTTGGCATAATCTCTTTCTCCTCATAAACAATAAAGCCAGCCTGTGATTGCATACGATGTCAGTGATGGCATCAAAGTTGATAGACGTATGATACCTCTGTGCATTGAGCAGCATGTCCGAGAGCAAAAAGCTCCTTTGTCTCCTCAAGCCGATCACCCCCAGATGCAACTTTCGATGACGCAAGGAAAAAGCGCTCAGGGAAAAAATATGTGCCAGATACGTCTTGCAACAACTCGTTGATGTAATATATGCTGTGATTAACCCAGACCGAGGGAGGAGATGGCAGCTCATGCAGTAGTTTCTCCCCATGGAAAACTTGTGACATTCCATCCCCACCATTCTCCAGAAAATCCTGCATTGCAAATCTGGTGAGGGGATTTGCATAGTCCTGAGCTCTGATCACACCAGTTATGTAATATCAATATTGTCATGAATTACTAATTTGCTACATACCCTGGCAATAGCCTTCGCGACATCGTTCATGTAGAACACATTTCCCAATGGCAAAACGATCTGCTCTGTGGGATCACCGACAACCTTCCTGACCTGCTCGTGGCATTGCTTCAGCGTATACATAGTTGGTACATCGCATGCACCAAGCTGCTTCGCCCAATCGAGGACTGCTTTCTTCTGAGGATCAGAAAAAGGAAGCCGTGGGGAGCTGAATAATAACGATGTCAAGAAAAGCTATAGAAACCATTTTCAGCCTCAGAACGTGAATGGTGCCATTGTCACAAACATACTGCTTTGTTCAGCCATGGGTAGTACATTGGATCGTTAGAGGTTGAATCTTTCAACGAGCTGGCATCATCATCTATCTGAATTATTATATACCTTGAGCTACATACATTGGCAAATGCTACTCACTGTCTGGAAATTTGATATCAAAATCATGCTCGTCTTCATCCATGGTGATATCACCACACGGCGATGAAGAGGGTTTGACTGGCGTGAGGTGTGTTGAAAAGAGTGGCTTGCCCGAGGCAAGTGCATCTTGAAGCTCTTGGTAGAGATCTCGGGTATTGTCAATGCATCGGTAGTGGCTATTAGACATCATGTTCCACAGACTATCTAATGGGACGAGTTCATCCTCATCCGACTCCTCTATCTCTAGGGTTGACTGAGGGACCACCTCTTCTTCATTGGAAACCATCTGAATACCTTCGTCCGAATCAACAATATCCATGGCTTTAGAATGTGAACCGCCTGAGGATGTCACAACTTGGCCAGGCATAAATTTCTCCATGTAATCCGAAAGAGGAACAGGGCCCGAAATGACAGCTTGATCATTTATTTTGTACTTCAGATAGCATTGGTGGACAGAGGATTTGATATGGCCACTAAGATGCTTCAGCTGTATAACACAGGTGCCTCCATTAGTCTTTGGGCAGGCAGTGCAATAAATGCTGGAAGGATCTCTTCTGGACATGTACTCGAAGACTAGTAGGCCCATCATCAGCAAGTATGAATCAATGTTTCAACAAAACACCTACTGTAGCCATCGACAAGGTGTTTAGCAATAGATCTTTTCGTCATCGCTTGGTGCAGCAGATTGTGAGGAACGATGAGAGTGGAGTCACGTGAGATTACTGAAAGCACACACGCAAGCCCACTGTACAAACGCTCACCTTTGTGTTGAATTTCCGTGGTATTCAACTTCCAGATGGCTACCCTACCCTTTCTTCAGACCACTGTTTATCCTGATATCGAATATGACTCTGAATCTGCATTCTTGCAACCCCTGGTGGTTATCATCTGCTTTTCTGGACCAGTACCAAAGAACCTCATTTGCAACAATGTTGTGCATCAAAATGCTTTCTTTCCGTGCAGATAGTATACTGACGAGTACAATATGATTGTTAGCCTATTGAAATATCTGTATCTATGGCTAAGGAATACAATGACGTTACAGCTCCAGTTGTTCGAACTAAAGCATGGAGTGCCTACCAATCCGAACTTTCGGTTCACTCTCACAATGTGAGTCAGTTTACCTACTGCTCATCAAGCTGATTGTAATGGATAGTAGCTATCATTTATCTCACATGCCGAAGGGCAACAGGATGACTCATCTGACAGGATCTCTCATTCTTTTTTACCTTTACCATGCATGTTCAATCCAAAGGACTCTCAGCACTAGGTGGCACTCTCGAAGGAGATCGAACAATGGCTCGTCAACGAAGTGAAAACAACCGCTTCGCCTATGTGGCAGTGGGGCCTTGACATCTTTTGGATGACTTTTATTGCCGTATATCCAGCATTTCCTCATGACAAATGGTACCCTTGGAATTCTTCGATTCCTCTTGGAGGACAATTCATTGAGGAGTGGTTGAACGGTGACAGGGAAAGTGTCAGCTCTACCAGAGAAGAAACAGACGATGATGTAATTGAGAGGACGCCGCTGTTATTGTGGGATTTGTTTTGCAAGCACGTAGTCCTGTTTTACCCTTACTCATTGTTCGACAGCCCCTGAAGCTAGTTGTGTACCTACTCATGTCAGCTGTGTTGTATATTGTCAACTTGTATTGTGCTTGCTACAATATGTCAATCAGTTGTATGTCGCTCAGATATTATAATACCATGAGTGCCCTTGAAACGGTAGGGCCCACGAAATGCCTCCTAGTACATTGTGTTTTGAAGTGGTTAAGTCTGAATTCCATATTACGCTCATAGCCCCAGTGTCAAGTTGACGCCTAGATACCATTAACCTTACATACGAACACAGTTGTAGGCTCGGCATGTAGAATTTGTCGATCTTATGGCTGCCAAAAAAGAACCCACTGATATCCACACTATACTAAGCTTGTATGGGTGGAACCTTGCCCTGAGGTTTCACAGCCGAGGCCCTGGTTATGCCATGGTCGGAGCATTCAGCCAGTGAATTGCTGCATTATGACATATATATTGTTCTAACCCACCGTCCGTATCGACTCAAGGTACCAAAAACCTTTTTTGGCAAATATCGTGTGTCCAAAAATGGCGATTGGCCATGTACATCTAGGGCCTAGAATGGGTATACCCATGTGCTACCCAGGTATGCCCACACGGGTTCAGACTATGCCACTACGGTGACCGTACCCGACCCGGGTCAGACTACAGTGGGTATGGGTCGAACCCGGGTAGGACCCACAGGTTGAATGGGTAACCCGCGGGTTATATGCATTTGTCTGAGTAATCTCGAAATATGGGTATATAGATATGAAGTCTCTTTAGTTTAGAGTGTTTGAAATGCCTAATCAATAATCACAACCTTGCAAGTATTGTCTATGGATCGTCCGACTGCCTTTGCCTTACCCTGACCTTTCATTCGACCAGCAAGAATCTCCTCCGCGTGGTTTGAGGGTAGTAAGGGCATGCGAGACCAAGATCCGAGTGCCATTTTGGCCTTGAATGTTTGGGAACTGACACTGTGCTGCAAGTGACTGACTTGAAGCCGCCCACAAGAAAAGGAGCACTCGGCATCAACAGACGAGGCTAGAACACGATGAGAGTTAAGCACGGTTCATTGATAACGCACGGCAGAGTAGTAATAATACAGAATCGTCTGTTGTGCACCTGCACTTGTCCCACCCTCAGCAACCCCACGTTGTTTGAGACACGCAGTAATCTTGCATTTCAGGTTCATGGTCCCCTCACTTGTGGCCATGCGTGATCGGACATGTCGGCAGTTGAGCAGATCGTCTTTACAGGTAAACAGAAACTCAATATGTAGTCGCTTGCCATTCGGGCCAGTAATCCGGGTGATGCTTGGTGTAAAATGGTCGTAATGGGCCAATGTCCATTTCTGAGTCGACTCCACTATGTGAAATGAGGCTAACATCAACGATACATTGAATATCACTAGTACATGACTCACAGAGAATCTTTTCGTCTTCCCAATCCCAGACCTCCACATCAGGGAGTATTCCACGTTTCGCTCGTTTATGTGGTGGGGAACGGATAATGATGGGTGGCAAGGGATGTCTCACTTTTTCTCGTGATCATGTATGCTTTGACGGAGAATCAGGAGGTGTTTGTAGACCTGGGCTGTCCGATTCTGAGCTGCTGGCAGTCAATGCAGGAGCCATCTAAGTCTGAGTGAAGCGGCTAGAAATTGTTCAGGTCCCTCACCTTTAGACTGCATCGGGAGAGGTGCCTGAGGGTCACTGCTGACTCGCAACCACAGTTAGAACACTAGTTCCTGTAACTAAGAGCGCCACTGGCATGATCACTGGCATCATGGCATTTAGGTACATTGATACTCATCTGACATGGCAAACAAATGCTAAGTAGTGACAATATACCCGGGTAGGTCAAATTTTGACCCCTCCCTACCCGTACCCACCCGGGTTCACGCCCCATGGGTAACCCGTACCCGTGGTAACCCACCCATAGCTGACCTGCAGGTTGACCACCACAGGTTACCTGGGTACAGTCATTCACTGCCACTTTAAACAGCCAGTTTGAAAGTTGTGTAGAAATCACCACACCTCACTGATGGTAGATCAGAAGTGTAGAACTAACGGTATTATGAGATTACTTCTAAGTTATGAACTCTATTAAGTAAAAAATATTGAGCAATGAGTTGTAAACTCAACGGTGAGAGGAGCAGCTTTATCTTGCAGCCACTAACACTTTAAACAGACCAAATATAGTCTATCTGGGCATTGGAGTTGGAATTAAGCATTATTGGGTGATAACGCATTGATCACTTGTCTTTGCTCCCACCGTCAGAAAGCATGCCCTCATCATGCTCGCTCCCACCATCCAGTGCTTCAGTCTTTGCGCCACTCTTTGCCCCAGGCCTTGGTGGTGCTCCTTCTAGCTTGCCCCGTTTTGGCTTGGCCCAACTGACTCGCCGCTTCTCGAGTTTAGCAACATCTCATTCTTCCTCCCAAAGCCGCAGTTGGTCCTGGTAAGCTTCTTGTCGCTCCTTGTTCCTCTGTTTACGTGCTTCGTCTGCTTCCTTCCAGGTTGCTATTAGCTCGCTTTGAGCTTCCTTTTGCCTTCGCCGCTCCTCACATTCAACTTTCTCCCGCTCTGTTGCCGCGACTTGCTTGTCAACATGTTTTCGAAATGTCTCACTTGTAAGTAGCTTTGGTAGCCCATCTGAATTAAGTTTCCCTTTCTTTTGTCTTTTCTGCTTATCTTCTTGTGCTTGGATCTGACTTGACAGGCGACCAACAAACATCTCTTGGAGCACAACAGTTGCTTGTGTGCCAATCAAGGCACTCTTGTATGCATCAATCTGAGCATATGATTCCTGTAGCGCAACCTGGTAAGCCTGTTCCCTTTCATTTTGAGGTTCATCTAAGGGTAGCCCATGGCAGTGTCTGCGTGTAGGTGATACAGTTGTGGGTGTGTATTCAGGAAGGCAATGTGACGAGGTAAGTGGGGTTTGGTTGACAAGAAATGATGCTAATGTAGACACTAGTGTAGATGCTGTTTCTTGAGTTGCAGCATGCCAATCCATGTGAGTTGATGTGGCCGGTTGATGAATGGACCACATGCTACACGTTGGAACAGGTTCCTGACCACCATCTAAAAGTGGGATTTCCAACTCCACCACATGAGACAAAACACCATCAGTGTGCCCTGCCGGTGGGAAAGATGGCCCGGGTGCATGCGCTGTTTGCTGGACATGACTAGTGACAGCCTCAACAGAAGGCTGAAACTGACAAAGCAAGGATGTTACAGCACAGACTGGGCTCGACTGTGGAAGCGGCAAACAGCCTTGTGATGAGGTTTCTAGACTTGGTGCCATCATCTCTTTTGTCACAAGATTAGGATTGAATGGCCATACACCAGTCTTTTTGAAGGCTGTCCGTATGAGCTCCAGTGTGAGAACCCTTTGGTGCGCTTTTTCATAGATCGAGATAAACGACTGCTTTGTAATCCTTTGTCCTGTCATGCTCTTGAACCGGTCCTGTTCTTCTGACCATTGCTGTTTTAAGGGACCAAAAATGATGACATCAAGTCCCTGATAGATATGG
>JBBPUL010000334.1:0-23738 GCA_038094675.1 Spongispora temasekensis | reverse complement strand
GTGCGGGGTACTTGCGCGGGGCGGGGTTGGCATCCTGGGTGAGGTTGACGTCTACGAGGGGGGGGGGGGGGGATCAGCAAAGGGGGAGACGAGAGAGGATGGAGATGACCTCGCAGAGAGCTCGGGGAGAGGGGCCTGCGGGAGGGGCCGTGATGGGACTTTGAGGGGGGGCTGCGCTCTGCGGCGGCGGTGGTGGACGAGGAGGAGGAGGGGGCGGGAGAGTGGGCTGTGGTGACGGGGCGGAGATGGAAGGACATTGGGTTGACGGGGGAGACGGAGGTGGGAAGGGGAGGAGGGGGATTATATAGATCGACGGGTCGATGCTGGCCAGGGCGGGGAATTATTCAGTCCGGTTTTAGGTGGAGGATGTTCATCCAGTTGGATTTCCCCCCAGCTCGCGACGGAGCGAGAATGCGACTGTCTCCGGTCCGTTTGCGTCAATAACGAAACTGCCAGAAACTGCGCTGCCACGAGGTCGCCCACTAAGCGAGCGGGTCGTGCCAGCGCGCGCACGTCTCCCGTTGACTCATCGAACGCAGCAGCATTCTCTGAGCCAGATCAGGACTTTTTGAGATCTCTCACTCTCATTTCCTTGTTGATTTACCGATAGCTGTAATTATTCAATAGAATAGAATGCGATTCATCATCATCCTGCGTGCACAGGCCCTCTGATGCCGGTCATCGCCCGCATCAGCTTCGCATATTCTCCCGGCGTTCCTTTCGCTGTCGGCAACTTTATGCCCCAATCGGCCCTCCCACCCGGCGGGCTCATCTGAATCGTCCGACTCGAGTCCTCATCACATTGGTGACTGCACTTCCTGCAGCCGCGGCAGTGCGCAGCCAGGTCGGCCCTCTCGACGTGTCAGTGGGAGATCTCCCAGAAACCAGCATGCGTCGTCCAAGTTACTGCATCAGGTCGATCTCGTTCTGAATCTCAAATGGTCCCTCTCACCCTGGGACAGCTCCTGTCACATCAATGCCAACCCCCTTTACGACCATGCGCTTCTACGTTATGCAGCATTTATTCGAATTCATTTAATTCACCACGCTTTTCATATCACCGACACATCGCCAGTACGACATACATACATACATACATACATACTTCCTAGTCCCGTCCGGCGAGTCGCCCTCACGTGTGAACCCTCGTCCCCGCGTCTCAGCCATCTGCGCTAGGCTGGGAATGGTTTAGGCTACGGCTATTTCGTTTCCCCCCCCCCCCCTTCCTTTCGCCGCTCTCTCTCCTCAAGTAATCAAATCAACATGGTACATCTCGTTCGATTAGGCAACCCATGTATGTCGGAAACGATGCCGCATCACACATTCTCAAGCCTGCACCGTAGATCTGGCCCGTCGTGGCGAATTATGAACGTTCCAACACGCTCATCAGGTCCTGTGTCCATTTTCCATCATATGGATGGGCCTATCTGTCGCACACTCGCACTCGGCGTTCTCGTGCCAACGCCGACACTGGCGCAGCCTGTCCGCAACCGACGTCGATGAGATCACATCCATATCACCAGGTACATCACATGACGTATCCTGACGAGTCTGGGCTCGCCGTGCCAAAGAAGAAATCGACCTCCTCCTCGGCTTCCTCACAGCCACGAGGACCAACCCACTTCTCCGTATGGGAATGTATGACATAATACATTCGATCACAACCTTTCACTGCACTGCACGTAGTACGACGACTAAGAAGCACGCCACAAAGACTCTTCCTCATGGTCGAGAAGACGTTGAGTACAGGCACCCTCAACCTGCGTTTCATGCAAAATGCCCGCAGAGCCCACCAGTTGCCTCACCTCCAGCCCGAACAGGCACATGTAAAGGACGACGCAGAGTGGGAGGTCCCGCCCGAGATCAGAGAGGCATGGGGTCAGAGTGCTTATCGTAACGAGAAGGCGTGAGTCCGTGTTCCCGCTCTCCCCGTGCTAACAATGTCCATTTACGACCCTCGTGTTTTGGACTTTGGTATTAGTGTTACTTACGAAACCTCCTACCTTCCATTTATCTTCCCTTCCTTCCATGATACGCCTGCTGCGGATGGGCCGTCGTCTTTATCTCCTTCAGACACATTGCGCCCACGAGGTCGCAGAGTCTTCAACAAACGGGGCGAGGAAGTTACTCGTCAGGTCCGCGGTTCATCCTTACATCATGTGATCACCAGGCTAACCATCGTGGCCTCGTTGCCAGGCCTCGAGTTCCACAACAACAGACTCCGCACCCCCAGAGAATAATACAGACCATGGGGCAACCGAACAATCAAAAAAGACCCGACCGCACTCGATATCCGCTACCGGCATGTCTTCTCTCACAGCCAGGCAGTCCAAAAAATCTGCCAATAATTCTACCAAGGACGCTAGAAATGTCATTTTTGATATGACTGGCGTTGGAACGGACCTGCGACAGTCCACGACCCCAGCAATGACGTTCTTGCGCCCAGCAGGCATCGACAGTCCAACAGATCCGGCAGAAATCGCCAATTCCAGAAAGATGATGCTCGATCCCAAGGTCAAACGGTCTCGTACCTCACGAGAAGCGGACAAGCCAAGGAAGAAGACGAAGTTGACGCTGATTGAGTAATCAAACGAACCCCGCACGTACGTCGTCGTCCAGTTACCGAGGCATACATGGATATTCATCATACCGATCTGCAAAGCGGCCAATGGATCGCAACTAATGTCGAGATCGACCGTCATTCTCTGGCACCTCCTATGTACATTTTACCTCGGCGATTCCATTACAGCATGGGCATGGCCCGAATCGGAGCTACTTGCGCAACTCGCAGCGTTCTGCTATGTCATTGTTTGATTAAGGCGCTTATGAAACTTTATCGGAGCGTCGTTGATGGCGTTGATCCCGGCCTGCCGCGTTTTTTATGCCACCATCGAATGTGAAAAAGAAGGTTTGTGCCTTTGATAACCCTGCGCGCTCCATTTTTTTTCTCAATAGAAGTTCTTTTCGTCTGGAATGCTCGCCACGTCATACATACCTCTTTCTGTGGATGTCCGCAGTGCGGCCGCCTGCGGACATGCAACATGTTCCCTTCCCCACCTCTCGCACGCTTTTCTCGCCACACGATATGGTCGTGAGTGCCCCTTCTTATCGCTTTGCCGTACCATACACACAGTGAATAAATACCGCGTTGTGCTCGGCGTCATAAAAATGTTCCAATTTTACGACTCACTGGCACCAACGTCCGCGACCTCTCAGCGGTGGGGCTTAATATAGCCCCACTAGGCATATCTACTCTCAGTGACCAATGCATCTCTCGTCCGAATATTTATCGTAGACGTGATGGTGACGAGAGAACGGAATATACCCATGGTATTGCATCATCATGGTATCAGGGGGTGGAGATGGGTCACCGTACGTTTCACGTTGATTGGAATTCGTTTAGGAGGATGCATTACGGTATTCCACGCTTGCCAACCGAAACGAAACAAAACGGGACAGCTTCGCCTTACCAAACGTGTCATGACGGGTCGAATGCAGATGTGATATTCTTTCAAGGTCTCTCTAGTCAGGGGTATCGGTAAGTTCTTGAGTTGTCGTTCGTAAACCCGCCACCCACTGGCACACGCGGGAGGGTGAGGAGAGGCGGCGGCGTTCAGGGTTGCGGGCTCACGGTCATTATGAACCCACTCCCAGTCGTGGTCAGTTTCTCATTCGCTCTTGTTCGCTCGCTCGCATGCATGTGCGTGGGTCCCGGGGCACAAAACGAGATCTGATATCACACCATGTATGTGCATCGTGTTCTCGCATAAACTTGACGAGATGCGCCGCCCATCTCGCACACCGCACGGTTGTTTCACCGAACCATCCGGGCCGACGCTTGCGAGAAGGGACCCAGAAGGAAGGCGCAAGGAGGGGGGGGGGGGAGGCGAAAGGCACTCTCGAGGCTGCGATGCTTACCGAGTCGGACCGCGGCGAATGGGATAAATTATAGTATGCGCTTTTATTTTCTTTCCATCCCTTTCTAATCCCAGCCGCTTCTCCTGAGAGCTGCCAGATCCCTTCCTCTTCCATGCTCGAAAAGTTCTTACAGGTTGATCGACCGGGAAATACATATTTGCGAACCACCTGGCGGGAAGAGACCTACTAACTTGGCTAACCGAGAGCTATCATCGTCCTGCGATGGAACGGATGCACGATGAGATGCCGTAACCGGAAGGCTGGCTCCCCCGCAACGTTGGCAATGATATGATGCCGTACGTTGGGTTTGTGATGATATGCCCCCACCTTGTGTGTGTCTGGGCGTCGTCGTGGTCATGGTCCCGCAACAACGTGGGTTCCCCCACTCCCCCAATCCCTGGGGCCGGCCCGCGGGCGGTGACTCGGATGCGCGTTGGGTGTCTTGACGTCATTTATTATAGACACGTGATGGGCCTGCAGTGTGACAAAAAGAATTTGATGGCGTTCTTGAACGCGCGCGCGGACTCACTGCAGGATCCGACCGACTCGGTGTTTTGTTCTCCCGGGAACGCTATGTATGTATATGGCCATTGTACTTTGTTTGATCGGACGGCGCCACGAGGGAATTCTCTTGAAAATATCAAGAGAAGAAGGCGAAACAGTTTATTTTATAGAGTTGTTTTGGCCACCGCGAGATTTACTGGGAACTTCGAAGTTGGCTGAGAGAGCTTTGGCCAACGACACATTGTAGTGTCGTGTATGTATGTAACTCCGATTCGGCGAATGGGCCTTCCTTGAGCTAGACCAAACAAGGTTTAAGTCAAACGCAGAGATGAGGTAACTGTATCACATCCTCGATAATGATGGGTCCATCCCGTTCCGGATACTTAGGGGCTTTCGGGAATATCATCAAAGCCTCTCTTACGGAAACCCCCGTAACGGCACCGCTAACGTACGACATTGAAATTTTACGCCAAGAGAAAACGCGATAAGGTCCACCTTGAGATAAGCAAATGAGAATGACGAACAACGCGTACATAATAGCCACAGTGGGTTGGGCCGCTCTTTGCGCCCACTTCCCAAACGGTTGTTTTGCACGCCGAGTCATCGACAAACCATAAACATAGAATATCTATAAAGAAAAAGCGAAAAGAAAATAACGTGAATGGCATAAATAGTGCGTCAGTGAAATGAAGTTCATAAGGATAATCTGCGTTCGATCCGTATGATGGGGCCTTGTCATCGCATAAAAAAGTCGTGTTTTGGGGGAAATGAGTCGGAGAACGTGTCCTGAAATCCATGAAATGTCTTGTATGCCGACCTTGACCTTTTATTTTATTTTATTTTTTTCCTTTTGATTTCCATTTTTCCGTTTTGCGTTCGCAATAGTATATTCCTCCGAATCCCATCAGAGCAAAACGAAATGCTGTCACCTGTCCTCGCCATCCAGTGATCTTGGCAAGCTCCTCCCGCTCGTGCTGTAGTTGTAGTCGTAGTCACGCTGGCCGGCGTGAGACGAATCTTCCGTGCCCATTTTTTCGTCACGATCAGGCAACAGGAGCTCTCCGCGCTCGTTCACCCGCAGGCCGCCACCGCCGGTGCCTCCACTCGAGAACGAGAAATACGCCGTGCTGAACGAACCGTCCGAACTCGTGCCTGTGACCGTTCCCGTCGTGCTAGCGCCGCTCATCGTCCCCGTGCCCGCAAGCGCGCTGAAGGAAGAAGACCCACGAGACGACGACGGAGCGTAGTCGGCAAACCGCACCGAGGAGAATGGCGACGCAGGCGCCGCCCTGGTCGAACCGGAGCGCACGGAACGGCGTGCCACAGAACCCGTCGTCGCCGAGAGCACGCTGGCGACTTCCCTCGATCCGAGGGACTCGATGGTCGCCATGCGGCGCACGAAGCCGCCCATCATAGCAACGTACTCCTCTTCCTCGCTGCTGTGCGTGTCTTCCTCGTCCTCCTCCTCGTCCTCGCCCTCGTCTCCCTTTTTCCTGGATGACAGCAGCGAAGAAGACGGCGGTTCGGAGGATGCGGCGTCGGGCAGAAACGCCGGTAGGCTCGGAGTTGTCGTGCGCCGCTGTGTCTGTGATGAAGACGAGGGTCCGCGCCTGTCCAAGACTTCGCATAACAATGTTGACAATGTCACGGTGTGTCCGCTCCGCGATGGTGGTGGGTTGTAAATATCCAGATAAGGATAAGTAGATCCGGAGGCGCCATAACCATAAGAGTACACGAGGGCGTTGTCGTCCTTGTGCCTTTCCGTTTCCTTGACGGATTCGCCGTCGCCAAAGGTGGACGTGAACGAATCCGAACCAACGCTAGCCGATGCAGCGTGGCCAGGGTGAGCGATCTCCCATCCCAAGGTCGGTTTCCTACCATCCGGGTGAGTAGCGGTGGTACGATGCCCAGGTTTCCACAATCGAATCTCAGACGAATCGCGGGGACTACTCGTCGACCCTGTGCACCTTTCAGAGATGTCCGACGTTGCTGTATCCGACGTCACTGGAATGACTGAAATGCGACTCGTGTGTCGGAGTATCTGAGACGCAGAGGAAGTAACCGTGCCGACATTGACAGCTTGAATCTGGGACGGCGTCTCGGCCCAAGCGTACGTGTGCGATGATCCCTGGTGGGTAGCAGAGGCTAAACTGGCAGTTCTCCGAGATGTGGATGGCGAGATCCTCGGAGGTGAATTATCTTTGGGAGGAAGGGTGGAATGAGAACGCGAGTGGCCCATGCAAGAAGTCGAAGGCGCAAGGGTGCTGATTGAGTTGGACTTGGGCAACGTGATGTTGGAATGGTTGAGCGTGTGGCTAGAATCATCCGATCGCGAGAACTTGAGCGTTGATTTTGAAACATGATCGAACGGAGATGAAGTCGAGACAGGCGAGGCATATTCAGGATCAGATGTCAAGTAGGGTGAATACCTAGGTCCATTCCCCTCGGAGGTAGGGTGCCGCGTTCCGTGAAATGAGCGCAAAGTGTAGAAGAACGAAAGCTGAAACGCAAAAACGATCAACGACGATTATCAAATAGCCTATCAGCAGCCTCAAACTCACGGCCATCATCGACGTCACGGCAAGTCGGAGTATTCCTGCTGCCACCCACGCGGCAAATGGCGCCATATGACACGAGGAAGTCGTTGTACGGGCGACCGGCGCGTACCACGAAATATCAAGGTCCCAATTGCACAGCTGGTCAGGATGCCATATCAAAATAAGAATCAGATTCATCATAGCACCCGCATACAACAGGAGCAGATAACATGCTCGAAGCAACGATCTCGGGTGTCGCCAGGTGCTAAGGTGATTGTGATGGGGCAACAGTGGCATCATTATGGACATGGTCACTAGAGCAAGCGCAAGCGCAGACACGACGCCGAGCACGACAGTGCAAACGCGCTCAGAGCCGACTAAATCATCAGTGAATGCAAGAAAATAACGGACAGTGATGTAGGTTGACCAGACGCCTGTGTATCGTGATCACTGATACGTTACAAATGGAGAACCCGAAGAACGAACAACATACCAAAGAGGAGCTCAAGAGTAGTGTTTATGGCACGCAAACGGCGAAGTTTCATCTTTGTCCGATGGTCTTCCAGGCCCTTGTGTTCTGCAGCGGTGATCGGATCACCCAAAAGATTGAGACCGAGATCCCAACCCGACGTAGGGCCATCAGGGTGAGTAGGTTGTCGCTGAATGAGGTCCTGATAAGCTGCAGAAGCAAGCAAATGGCTCGTCGGACTTTCGTTGCTTTCGGGAGCGAGGCGGAGAAAGGGCGAAGCCGAACGCAAAGGAAGATCAGAGTCCTTCTCGTTGGCAAAGAATGCATGATGCAGGTGGAGAGCAGACATGGCTTAGAAGCGACTTAGAAGCGAGGGTGGTGGCAAGGTGAGCCTGGGGAGACACGTGAAGGAGCGTAATTCAACTACAGAATGGAAGTAGAGGATAGACAACAAGAAAAAAAGAGACGAACCTTTTCGCTGTTCATAAATATCACGCGATTTGCTTTAGCGGGGCCGTCTCTCGCCCTGTTGCAGGGTCATCACGTACGCATTCAATTGTTCGTCAGTGTTCAACAGCATAATCGATTCAGAAATTTGAACTGACCTGTGACGGAGAGGTGAACTTATGAGGGTGCTAATGCGACAGCACGGCTCTGTGAACCCTTTTTGTTCGATTTGTACGAAAGTCTTCTAAGGTTCCGCCAAGCGCTTCTACGTCTTCGCGTTCGACGAACCAATCATAATGCGGAAAAGGTGATTCACATCACGTAATTGGATTGGAATAAGTCGGCTAGATATACAGTCTATCAGAACGGGTAGAAACTAAATCTATCCTCTTTCTGAAGTTCTTCCGTCACTCACGAAACAACTGCTCTTACCGCATCATACTCTTCCCTGCTCAGGTTGAATAAGTTGTCTGCGGGTAAGACGCCGTTGAGTATGGTGCGGAGACTGTCTCTCTGATCGCCAGATAATATTCCACCACACAATATCGCGTATGTGTGGAGTAATCTAGACGAAAATATTAACGAACTATATACATACATAAACAGGCAATGATTAACTGACCTCACAACGTTTTCTTGGAATTCTGGATCTTTCTCGTTCTCACCATCTGCACCAAAAGGAAGGGGCTCTACCAATGCAGATATGAAACTCTCCAACAGCGAGGAACTACCTGCTGTGCTGCTCCTCTGTAGAGCCTCCATTGTCATAGGAGAAGTTGAGACGGATGCTGGGTCCGAGAGCATGGATGCGTGCGAATTGGCGTGAACCGGTGCATTTCCAGACGAAGGGGTGTGCACACCCGCAGGTGCATTCGAACTTTCCTCATGTACCGGGACCAACAGTGAATTAACAAGAAAGGCGGTCTTGCGTCGCAAAATGATGTCTGAATCTATCACACCATAGGATGTCGCAGTTTCGTGAAATAGAACTAACGCACCCTCAAGTGAATTGCGAAGAGAATCCCAACCGTGCAAGTCAGTGAACCTTTTGACCGCGATGGCGTTATGCTTCAATAGACCTGACAGTGCATACATAGCTTTTGAACGGGTGCCAGCCGAGCTGGACGAGGATGAGAGGCATGCAAGAATGGCAGGGATGGGATCCAGAGATAAATACTGTGTGACCACCGTCGATTTCACCAACATGAAGAAACTGAACTTGTTGGCTCACAGACAACTGTGCAGCGGGATTGTTCTGCAATGCTGTCCCGAGAACCCACAACGTTTGTAACCTCAAAGCATCTGTGGTGGACTGAAGATTGATAAGACCATGCAGCGGCTCCCACATCTTCAACTTTTGGAGGTCTAATTTGCAATGAAGTACAGAAGACGATGGAACGGAGGTCGACGTGACGCACCGTTTGCATTATCGATGCTTTCTACAAGCTGTTAGTAGAGGGCATCAGTTCCGAAAAGACAAATCTGCAATGATTGACACACCATCTCCAAGTCGTCCATGGCCGCTATTCGCTGGTCTTCGTCATTGGAGTCATCAAGGGCCACTTCGAGGGCCTCCTTCATCAGCTGTGCATCTGGTTTTCCGAGAATGTGATCAATGATTCCTGGGTCGAGATCTTTTCTTTCTGGAGCTGTGCCGTCTCCCTGGCTCGAGTGTTCAATGCCCCATCGCAGAAGGGATTCCATGATGTGATAGTAGCCAATGATCTACCCCTATCTACCTAGTTCGGCAGGTTCGGCCAGCAGCGGAGCTGAGCGGGGTTTGGACTCGCACGAGCAGTTTTTTCTACTGTACTACGACGATTTGAGAGGTGAGTTTTCTTTCCAACTTATTTTCGATGATGAGCCTTCAAATTCCATACGTTTTACCACATTCCGAAAATATTTTGTGGACACAACCTTGATTTCAGCCTTGTCTGACATTTTTTTGCAATTGTTCCGGTCGGCACAATGCTCATTAGCATTTTCTAGGCTATTCGCAAAAAGGTCTGTAGTTCACTGTGTCGTCTTTCTTTTCAGATGAGATTTATTCGATGGGCGGACCGATCGTACTCTTGCCGTGTGGTCTCCTCGTGTACAATTTGGGGATGGTTAGAGTCCTTGTGGATATACATCGAAATCTGATCTTTTTTTCCTATCATACACTGTCGTCGTACTGCCACTCATTGCCATATCTATCTTGCAGGATTCTTGGAGGCGGCTGTCTCGATCGGATAACGCGGCGATTCGCTGACGCGTTTTTACCTCGCGTGTGCACCGCAAGACATTCATTGGCCATAGGGGGGAGCGCTGGAGTCGCGCGGTGAGGTGTGGAGATACAGCCTCGAGCGCGACTTGGTATATATCTTGTACTTCTGCATGTAGGCAGTGTCGTTCGAAATGCATCGCAGAGTCGCTCACACCGTTGCGGCGGTCATTCCACAAACGTACTCGACGGAGCGCTTGGCGAGGTTGCATGACCCTGCTAGAGTGGTTGCGGATGAGGGGAGTTATTATTATGGAACAGATGATGGCTACCTTACCCGACAGGAGAGCTCCGACTTGAGCGGCTACGACTTTCCTGCGCACGAAGACAACGATCAACAACACTGGCGACGTCTGGACTCACGCGGAGAGAGCATCCTGAGCGGTTTGGAAGGTGCAAACGACGAAGCGTACGACAGGATGACGAGGAGCCCAGAGAGCATGCTCCAGGCCCGTTCGCTCGACAGAGTTGCAGAAGAGTGTGCAGGTCTGGCTCCACTAGCCGACCCCGATGGCCCCCAGCTGCAGCCAGAAGACAGTGAGGAGGTCCTCGAATGGGAGCTGCAAGAAAATGGTTTGTACAGCGGTGAGTATCACCTATGGTGTGTACTCTTTCACCCTTCGGTGACCCCGTCGTTTGCCATAGGATCCTACAAGCGCCTGCTGACACTCTACGCATTCGTGCCGGTGTCGACATTGGCCACATTCGCCGTCCTCGCAATACTACCGCATTTCGTATGGCCCCACCCTAGCTCTGGGCCATCTTACTATCCGGCACTCTTTCCCTCGCCTCTCCCAGAGATTCTCCTGTCGTCTGCCATGTTCGCCCTTGCACACCATCTGCGCGTTCCTTTTTACGCCGCATCTTCGCTTCTTCTGCGTCCCGACATAGCCTCGCTTCTAACCACCTTCCTACACGCCTTGCTCGTCAACCTTCTGCGCCTTGCGTCCCTTGCGTTGCTGCGTGTCCGCCACCACATGGACAGTCTCAAACCAACGTGGCAGGACCCATCCTTCCATACGGTATGGTGGCTTTCCTTCAATGTCGCCGAGGTATTGGTAGCCCTCGTGCAAGGTTATCAACATATCACCCTGTATCGCGATGTCATGGTACCCCCTGGCAGGGAACGCGAGTTTTTGGAAAGGTTGAAAGATGGCACCGCTCCTCCCGAAAACAACGGAGACCCTAACGGGCATTTGGAAAACGATTCCCGCGAAGACCTGCGACAACTTGAGGATCAAGTCGAACAGAGCTCGCGGACTCAACATGATTTCGACAAACTGCTTGTGGTCAAAGCGAGGGAAGAACTCGAAGACGTGTACGGCGTCGCGCCCATCGTACGTCTTCCCCATATGGCTACCATTGTTAAACGCTTCAACCCTGCCATTGACAGAAAATCCCCGTCTCCGTGTCGTGTTTGCAACGTTTCGATTCAATCATACTCTCCGTCGGACTCACACTCCTCGTGTCGTCGGCTTATCTCCGCTCACCCCTTTCCGTCCCTGTTGCAGACAATAGGATCATCCCGTATCCCATCATCTCTCATAAACCATTCATCGTCACATTTCCGATCGTCGTATTCATTCACTCTTCTCTCGCATCTCTCTACACGCCCATGATTCTTCCCCGTATTGGCATCCATACTGCCGCGTACATCAGCGTCCTCGTCAGTTTGATGTGTTTCTTTGCAGGCTTAGCAGTATGGGGAGCTCTCTCATAACGTTGTGATGGTGATTATGACTTGATTATCTATTACGTTGCGGGCTCTTGACGAATGTAACAAAGTCAGTTCGAATGTGCAAAGGTGACGATTGGTCTATGATCACGAAATGGATCTAGGATTGACGAACGAGTGTCGATGGAAAAACGTCACATGGAATCATTCTTTGCTAATAATACGCCTTCTCTAGCGCGTAAAGACATGTGAAATCTTCTGGCTATGCGTAATCGTCATCATCTCCGTTGACCACACTGGGCTCCTCCTGTCGGTAACGGCGTCCGATCTGGACATTTGAACGAGTTGCCGTCGCCGTTCGCTTGAAAACGGACTACAACACTGCTCTCGGCGGACGGGAGAAGCTATGTATGTTAATAGAAGCAATATCATGGAGCTCGAAATGCGGACGTTATGATCTTTGATCCCATACCAGGACTCATCACAGCCTCTCTTTCTCTCTGGAATGACCCATTTGTGATGACGCCGATACAACCGAAAGTTGTAGCTCTCACATCGGATCATCTCTCTGGATCATTGGGGTGAAACTGAAAACAAGGGGGGAAATGTCAAGCGAACAGAAGTAGGACGATATCCCCGTAAGGTGATTATGTATAATATGGTAAAGGCAGTGGCCCCAACAGCAAATTCATACTGTAACAGACAAATTATACACTGATCAGAGTAAAGTGGCGGAGTAATGGCTGTTTCGAATATCAATATCTCACCTACAACGTGCATATTACTATTCGTTCCGCCGATGCGGCCCTTGCTGAGAATTTCGCCTCGAGAATGCAAACTCGGCCTTTGCGCGATGGCAGTCCGAAGCCACAAACCCTTGACCTGATCTATTGATTCGAGCGCTTGCAAACCGATGTCTTGTGGTCTGAAAAGAGTGCAAAGACATGGATATGCCACCGCTCGGAAAGTCCAGGGGTGCAAAGACTGTGTGCAATTGGCTGAGATCATGTCGCGATTCACGTATACCGGACCATACTTGTTCGAGATCGTTCTCTGCCGAACTTGAAGTAACGGAAGAGAGGTAAAGGGGACAGCCCCAAAATTCTTCAATACCAAAACGTGCTGATGTGGAACTTCTTACGCAGCACAACTGGGTCACATTACCCCGCGCATTCAAAGGCCTGAGGACAATGGCTCCGAGGATCACCATCCGAGAAAGCTGTGTAGAGGTGAGAGGGAGCTTTTATGACGTGAATTCGGTATCAAGTGGGCCAGGGCAATGCTTACTATCATAACGAAAAATAAGAGGAATAATAAATCCTTCGTGGCACGTTGCAGCCAAAATTCTAGGTACGATGACCATTGCCAGAACACAGTCTGTCAGTCTGGTACACACGAAAGAGTCAGGGCTTGATGCGAAAACACGGCGTTTCAATAATAGACAGTGGTTCGTGCAGCAAAGATAGTAACTGCACCGTTGAGCGTTAAGGGTCTTATTGGTAGTAACAATAGGAGCGACTCATGTAGGCGTTCGAATGCGCATCAGCATAGAGATGCAAACAACCTGGAATAGTTCAGCTATTAGTTCGTGGTAAAATGAACGAGAAATGCCAGGCTAGCGACTTCACCAGTGGGCTACAGCTGAACTAGATTTCTACTCCGTGACGGCGGTATTGTCAAGCTAAACCTCGAGAAGCGATAGACTTCAAAGCTTCAAGGACGTCTGATTCTGGATACGCATTTATCGCTTTGTGCTACTATGCGTTTGTCATCTGAACGGCCATGGATCATTATTGGTGAAGCTTCACACTATTGGCAATCAATTGGGTCACCCGGATGGTCACTACACTCGTGGTAATGAGTACGCGTAGTTGAGCGTCTTCAAGTTATTCACACCAGCTACGTTGTCAAGCCACATCACGCTTCCCTCGCATTGATTGGTCTGATGAAATTCGACAATCCTCGCAGCCATGGACAACGGACAACGGAACCCCTCACCTTGGGTGTATGAGGTACACACCGCAGACGGGTGTCACTGGCCTACTACGCGATAATCATGCCTCCATACTACCCTCGGCTTTCGCGATTCAAACTGCGGAATTTCACTTGGTTCGGTGGCGATCTCCTCGCGCGACACGTAATGAGAGAGAGCCCTTATTGAACGGGGACAGCTTCGCCGATATCTAACCTATAGCGATCAAATTTGACTTGGACTACAATGTGAAGAATCAGATCTAGGTACATACCTCTACTAGAGCCCCTTGGATACACACCGGTGGCTCGCACCTTCAGGGCCATCCTTTATAATTGCTGGCGAAGATGGACGTTGCCAGGTCACCAAGAGTCAACTTGATGAAACTGTTTTTAATGAAGGGGGAAATCATATTGTTTTGGGTCCCACGTGTGAGCATTGAGGAAAGACGGAGCGAGCAGAGGAGATTGCGCGAAAATCAGGCAGTGGCGCCAGGACGAAGAAAGGGAAAGAATGAACAACTTCGTCTTTGGGGGGGACTGGATGAAAACAGCAACCTCGCCCTTGCGCCAATGGGAATGTGGAATGTGTCGCAGTTGAGGGTACCTTCGGTTTGATCTGGTGTTGCTACTATATCTGCATCGTCCATCATGCCATCAGATACTGTATTAGTGAATATGAATTGAACATTCATGAATTCTGCAATGCCAATGGTCACCGACTAGTTGATCACTTCCAGCGCTTTTGTCGATCTCTTTGCCAAAATGGTAGACTTTCTGGCGTCTGGAGCTCCATCTTTACAGTTGTTGCAGTTTTGCTTGCTGGCATTACTAACTTAGGACGCTCCGTGACCCCTGAAAGTGAACGATCAAACGAGACTCAAGATCGCACACATTGGTCCAGCACCACCAATGTCAAGCGTTGTGACACCGACAATGAGTACCTGATTGTCAATGCTACAACCTAGAGTTCCGAGTACATATACCTTCGGGTCATGCAAATAGTTCGTCATCTCCGCTGAACATCTTGCCTGCCCAACGCGTGACAGTGCACCCCACCGCACCGAGTAAAAACGACCAATCAAATAAACCTCCAAACAGCGAGTACCGAGGAAGGGAGGAAAACAAATTGATAACGCCTCCATCCTCATTGGACGAAGGAGGAGGGAACATAGTTCGTAGCTGGACCAATGTGGTGAGAAGGTAGATTCCCTATAGTAAAGAACCCCTGTTCATCAACATAATTCTCAGTATGAAACGCGAGAAGCAAACCATGAGTTGTGCCAATAAAAGCAACATCAAAGAAGCGGAGATATTGCGAGATGTAACTCGAAACGCCTGACACGCACACAGGATGGTCATTAGTCTCTCTTTCCACTCCAGTACGGTCAGGCTTACCCTTGTGACGCCTCTGAGAACCACACTGACGCTACTTAGGATGATGGCTCCCACAAGGGCCAAACTGATCTGCCTAGAGAGCGATGGAATATCTATACTCGGTTTCCCGGTCGCAACTGGCAATAGGGAAAAAAAGTAAGCGAAGAGATGTGCAATGATATCCCCATAAGATGATGCCTTGTCATCTATTGGTGTCGGCGGCGACAGTAAGTTCATAACAGACTAGGAGACGAAATTGCTTCAATGAAATGATAACGTAACGTCACACGAGCACACTTACACTAAATACCCTACACAAACAATACGCCGCCCATGCCTTACTGAGAATTTTTCCACGAAGAGATGATGAAAATTCACTGTCTTCGCGGTTGCGTTTCAAAGCTGCGGCCCTTGTTGTCATCTGAGATTCGAGGGCTTGCAAACCAATGATTTCGTGCTGCAAAGAAGCCTGATCTAAGAGTACAAAGTCTCGGATGCCACTGTCGGGAATTCCAAAAGCGTGAAGACTCACGCGTGTCACGCTTAAAGGCCATACGCGATAGCCAGGATCCATCTTTCTGAGACTGTTTTGGATACTCAGCCACATCCTCGGAATGTGAGGGGGACTAGCACCTTTGAAGCCCGATACGCATCGAGGTCACGAGTACGGTCACGTAAATCAGACTGCACTCGTTCGAGAGCATTCTCCGCCGAGCTAATAGAGGAGGTAGAAGGGACGGCCCTTTTTTTTCCATGCGGAAGCATTATCCTGTGAGGATTTGTCTAGCTTTATTAATCATTGACATACGTTTTGCGTGAAAATGCACCCCATGCCGCATTTACGGAACCCAGACCGGACAGAAGCCCGAGCACGATAGTTCCAAGGACCACCAGACGAGTGACTGTGGATGAAAGCGGGTTGAATGACACAAGCTCGGCAGGGATTGGGATGAATGATAGTGCAAATACGAAGAGAGCGACAGGGAGTAACAAAGCAATGGCTCTGACGTGAAGAAGATTGGGGACAGAATCTACAAGGATCATCAAGATGAACATAATGAGAAGAGTGACAGGTGCAGACCTGAGCGATAAGTGAGAACCATGCAAAAGGAGAACGGGACGAGGACAATAATGGTTAAAAACAAGAGGAAAAGAGACAGCCTCCACGTGTACAGACGGACGCTGGGAGTGATACATCGGTCAGAACGTCGACAAATGCCGGGAAACACGCACTATGGGTCGAGAATGCTGAGTCCCTGACAAAGAAGCAAAGCGAACAACAAACAACACTCTGTGAAACAGAAAGAAAAGGAGAACTGCGCCAAGATGGAGTGCCATGGCCTTGTTGGATTCGACTTTGGTGGCGCTATTGTTTGCGGGAGGCTGTCCTGTGCAACAGAGTCAAGACAGGCGCTGGCAATGTCGTTGTATAAACCTCGCTGCAGGAACACGCGACAACATGCAAAGATGCAGACACTGTCTCCACAGAGTAAGGTCAGTACGCCATCGATGTACAAAAATGAAGGTAAACCTCGCGCCGAGCAACAAAGACCCTTGCACCAACATCATGGTGAAATTGATCTAACCCTAACCTTGGAGTAGGGTTTCCAGAACCCGCCCTCACGTGCTCCCGCAGTGCCAACGCAGTGCTCGTCATCACCTACGTACCGATTACACGTCGTCGACGACAACGACCACGGCGAGCGACGACATGAGCGAGCCAAATCTAAAAGGAGAGCCAACTACACAAATTGATAATGAACAAGCAGCCGGGATGAGCGTGTCGCATTCCCAGCACGCTCAGCCTTTGGTGAGAAACCGAATTTGGTCCGTTCTGTTGCATGCGGTTGTTGACGCTACTTCCAGCAGTACATCATTGCCGCGGCGCAGAGGGGCGACCTTGCGGCCATTCAACAGCTTGTAGAGTCGGGGAACGCTACCGTGAACGACAGAGACGACCAGAACGTGTTCGTCTTACATGTCGAATATTCTGACCATGGCCTGGGCTGACTTGGTCGAGCAGGACGCCACTTCACTGGGCTGCGATCAATGCGCAGCTCGCTACCTGTCGATACTTGATTGAACAAGGCGCAGAGGTCGACGCCATTGGCGGTGATCTCCAGGCAACGCCTCTCCAATGGGCCGCTCGAAACGGATACCTTTACATCGTGCATCTACTCATATCACATAATGCAGATCCCACCATCTCAGACTCGCAAGGATACAACGCCCTGCATCTGGTTACTCACTCTTCATCCGTGATGCCGTTGCTCTATCTTCTGCATCAACCCATTAATGTGGACTCTCGTGATCTGCAAGGCCATACATCGCTCATGTGGGCCGCATACCAGGGGGACGCACTTTCTGTTGATTTGTTGTTGAAACACGGAGCGAGTCCTAATTTGAAGGATGATGCTGGACTCACGCCTCTCCACTGGGCAGTCGTACGAGGAAATAGGATCATCCTTCGCCGGCTCATCGAGATGGGCGCGGATATTCATGCAAAAGACGCAGAAGGGCGAACACCGAGAGACATGGCCGTCGAACTCAAAAGCCTGGGTCCATGGAAACGTGCCTTGGAAGAGGGTGGTATGTCTGAGTTTGGTGTCAAGAAAATGAGACCGTTCAATGATGTGAGTCTTCTTGTCCGTTGCAGACATGTGGGTTGACGCTTCCTGATAGAAAAATACCCGAATTGCCATTTTCGTATTACCTTCAATATTCTTGTACATCATTTTCTCCACTCTGAGCATCCTGCCATGGTATACTGGCATATTGCTTTCGATGGCCGAGTTCTTTGCCATGCACCACGTGAGTACCATCCACCTTTGAATTGACCTCAACCCATTTACAATGCGCCAAGATTGTTACTCGCGTCCTTCTAAACAAGGCTAGTTATACCGGAACGGTCAGCCAAAGCCCATACTTTGCAGGCATTATCGCTGGATCTATGCTATGGGTCGGATACGGTTGGGCCACCAGACTTGTCAGAGGTGACTTGTTGTCACGTAGGGTGTTGAGCTTGACTCACTATCTTTGACAGAAACATCTGAACACGCATTCATCCACCTGGCCTTTGCACTCGCCTTTGGCTTGTGTGTATATAACTTCTTCCGAGCGATCATGCTGGATCCAGGCGCATGTCCTCGGCCAGCAAACGACGGAGAGCTAAAAACTGTATGACTAGTCTCTGATGCTTTCCATTGTGCTGATTTTGAGTTACATAGATAATAGAGGACTTGGCCTCGGAGGGACGACTCAATGGCCAAACTTTCTGCATTCAATGTATGGTAAGTGCTGTTGTGTAAAGTCTTTTTCCTCTTCTGCAAATTATCTTCAGGCAAGAAAACCTCTTCGATCGAAACACTGTCGAGTGTGCGATAGATGTGTCGCAAGAAATGATCAGTAAAGTGTTTACCGGGTTGCCTTGGTTTTTTCTGATCTCCTATGTTAGTCACTGTCCATGGGTATGGAACTGTGGTCCGTCTTCTCGTTGTTTAGAACTCACGAGTATTAACTATTTTTCCAGTTGGTGCAAACAATCACCGCCAATTCCTCCTATTTGTGACAACTCTTATCATCGGCATCGCATTATTCGACTATCTCAGCTACGAATGTGAGTTTCTTCGGCAATTTGAAACAATTCCTACTGACTGATGTTCACAGTCTTCAGTGCTGTTCCACCTATTGATTGTTCGTTCATCCTATGTGTTCCTGCATCCAAGGACGCTTTCCTTCTCTCAATCGCTATGTGGTCTACCCTCCAACTCACTTGGACAACCGTACTCCTTGTGACACAATACTGGCAAGTTGCCCGTCAGCTCACCACGTTTGAGGTTTCCAACCTTGGACGGTATGGCTTCATGGGAGGCCGTGGGGCTCTCGCTGCCAGTAGTGGAGCGGCGGGTGTTCAAATGGGACATCGTCACCAACACCATCACGCGTCGGGTTCTGAGCGGGGCGAGGAGGACAGCGAGGCAGAAGGCGGAGTGCACAAGCATAATCACAGACATGGCAGCATCTTTGCCATGGTGACTGCACCAGGGACGTGTGGCGGATTCTTGCTCAATCTTCTTGGACTGGATAGGTTTACGCGAGGGCGCGCAGCTCATGGGCTTGCCCTTGCCTCTTCTAGCGCTCGTGCTCGAAACCCGTTTGACATGGGTGTCGTGAGGAATTGCAAAGATTTCTGGACGATGGGCAAGGAGGTTGGGGTCGAGTATGGACAGATATATGACATTCCGCAGGAAGGGTTTGAGGAGGCGAAAAGAAGGAAGGACCTAGAGAGGGGCGAGGACCACGATTCGAGCGCGGGGAGAGGCAAGGGGCTCTTGAGGACACTTGGGCTGAGTATGGGAGGCTCGAGTAGGAGAGGGTATGAGCCTCTCAGTCAAGTATAGGTAAGGTGAGCCTGTTTGCCAATTCCGAGCTAATGTCGAGTTACATACTACGTTGCGTCCTATAATTGTTATTTCTTCGGACTTCACGATATGCGATAACGGAGAAGGCGTTGCAGTGGAGTGAATGGTACCGAGAAAGGTATGGCCTGCCGCCGCATGGCCGACCCAGTGATGGCCGCATCAGCAAACCATCCTCAGGTTTGTGACGTGATTCTTACAATTGTAGTACCAGCCGAGCAAATCGAGCTAGACTGATGATGTATTTCTGCCGCGTTGTAACTCTGCTTATGCATGACCGACCAAACAACTTGCTCCACTGCGTCAACGCCGATAAAAAAAAAAAAGAGAGAGACACTGTCATACACGCACGCAGAGGTAGAATTGGTCCCGTCTCCCTTTGCTGGGAAACATACACATACCCAAACGGCAGTTGCGAAGCAAGACATAATTGCCAGATCTCTGACATACCTCGCCTCAGTATGATATATAAGCATGTAGCACTGCGGCCGCGACCAACAGTAGCAGTACTCTCTTGATTTTTTCACCCGCCATGAGCACTATAATTCACAAGCGGGAACGGCCGGACATTTTATCCGGTGTTTCGATCGAGATCTAACGGTGGTGCGGAAAACAGGAGAGAATTTCCAGAGCAATTATTTGTACAATATTATGCGGAGAAATATACAAAGGTATCAGTCCATCCCAACTTCGTGCCTACCTACACGGACCCTTCCAGACGGCATCTGCACAACCTAACGATTCGAGCCATTCAGGAGCGTGATATTTCACCTTCCTATATGACCATCGGTCCACCTCCAACGACCCGTCTTCCTCGGATCTCGTTACCGTCCACATCTTTCCATCGAGCCGCACCACCCGGACGTTCGGAAATCCATGTTCTACAACGCTCGAGACAGAATGGATTGGCACATTGGTCATTCCAAAGTAGCACAAGAGCGGAGGGATGCCAATACTAAGTAGCTGCAGTCGTTAAAATCCGTTAGACATGATACAAGACGACGGTCAAATGGGTAGGAGGGACCCACCTTCATGAAGGTCATCATATCTTTCGTTATCACAGGTGACAGGTCAAGCGTTAGTGCGCGTACTGTCTTTGGAACCAACCATCCAGCCAACGCCGGTGACATGTCCTGTGGGTATGATATCGACAGGCTGCTCAAGTTTGATAGTGCAGGAAGCACGCCCCATGCGGAGGCGTCGAACCCGATTCGATGCGCATCGCCGGCTGGAACGATAAGGTGATACGTTCGCAGTTGCGGCCGGTCATGAATGAATTCCGAAATCGAAGGACATAGGTCGTAGTCGGTAACGTTTCGATGGAGACCCGTAATCGTGAATGAAAAGTGTCGCAGGAACGGAAGCCCAGTCCGAAATTGTCTGAATGATGATGACGGTGCACATTCAAGCGTCCCTGATAGCATCAACGACTCTAACTGTTGACCATTCGCGAGAATGTGCGAGAATGCGTGTGTATCCGGCGAAAAACACCCGCTGAAATCGATTTGAGTGAGATGCCGGACTGAGATGGCATCTGCAGGAAAACACCAGTAAGGGTTATTGATAGATAAAGAGCGAAGCGTGTTGCGACTTTGGGCAAGGAACGAGTGAATTTGTGAGCTGCACCCGCCGTTAAAGCTAATAGCGAAGTGCGTAAGATGTCGAAACATGGGCAGTTGAACGTCAATGGAACGGTCTGTCACCCTTAAATGCGGTTCAGGTACACGAACAAGAATCGGGGCAGGACCTTACACAAGAGATATCCGCTGTACTCTTGGATTACTTGAATGTATTGTTTGCAACATGCGGGTAATTAGAACTTTGTCGCCAGAACAGTGTATTTTACGAAGATTGACAAGGTTTGGAAGTGCATTTAGGAGCATGCCTGAACAATTTATTGGCCTCTCAGACTGTGTGTGCAATTGAACGTGCTCCTACCGACTTGAAATGCCAATGGTTGGGTAACGTCGGACGAAGCGGCGAAAATGCCCAAGCTCTTGACGTGACCAGCAAAATATGGATCCACAAATATCCGTGCAAGAATGTCTGCGCTTCGCTGATAATGCCACACATCAATATCTTGGTCGAAGCTCTCCCTTTTGATGGGCCCAGAACGTTTCTCTTTTCTTCCGTGTTCTATAACGGTGCTGAGATGGATGTTAATGTCACGAAATAGTAGCTGGCTGGCGATGCGCGAGAGTGCGTTTGGAACGAGTAGTAGCGATTTAAGGTCGCGTTTAGGAAGGTAGAGAGCAATTTCCCGCCACAACTCTGCAGAGAAACGCGGGCAAGTAGGCCCTCTGAGAAACTATGTTGTCGATGAACGAACATCCTCTGCTTTGCCAACTCGGACAATACGTACCATCTCCGAGCGAAGATGCTGCGATTGAATGATCTTCTGGACATCCTGGTTTCCAGGATCCACTGTCAACACTGAATGAAGGTCTATTAACAAAGTTCGGATACCATCAATTGACGATGTGCATATGACCAAAAGAAAATACCTTGCTGAGCGGATGTACGGTAACCTGCAGCAAGTCTCACTTTGGCACGCAGGAAGAAGGCACGTGCAACGCTGACAGATGGCAAGCTCGGAATCTGCAAAAGCGACTGGACAGCATTTTCCATGACCGTACGATTGCTTCGCTGATACCTCAGAAAAAATCACCGCGTAACCTTTACCCAACTTACCCTTGGACGGGCAAATGTTGGAGTGCGTGCAAAAGCACGTCAGCCTTCTGAGCATCACTCAGAGTGCCAGTAACGCTGTGGATGCTTGCGTCGAGGATGCGAGGATTGAATAGACTCATCGGTGGCTAGTGACCAAAGTAGCAAGGGTAGAGGAAAGGTTGAACAAAGATCGGAAAGGAAGAACTGAATAGTCATAATATACCATTCGGCAACTGTTCTTTTCCGAGTCTGGCATTCACACCGTTGTGGAGGCATGCTTAGTTTGGCGAAAGAGGAGTAGATAACGGTGTGAACGTACTCGTGATTTAGTTACGAGGATGCGGCGCAGCACTAGTCCAAATCTATTACGTGCCAACAAGTGACAGTGTCATATACGTGCCGCCGCCAGGTTCTTTTCGGGTGAATGTGAGAAAGAGGTTTGTAACGAGATTTCCGGCTTGCTTTTATCCAACAGATTTTGGCCCTAGATGCCATTCTCCAATCGCTGCCCCATGAACAAGCCGCATCCAGTAGTGTAAGTAGAATATAAAAATCTAGACAGCGGCGATCAGTAAGGCAGAATTGAATCTCATCGCTGCTAAATCAAGAAATTCTGACAGAGGGGTCAGTCTTTCTTCTAGCTTGAAAAAGTTTCGTCACTGGGCCCTCCAGTGAGAACCCGCCGTATTCGACAATAACTTTTCCAAGTTGACTCTGCTCCATTGCCCAGCGCGTGCGGACTCCGCGTCAGCCCTTCAGCGCTCAGCGCTCGCTCAGCCGGCGCTCCGCGCACACTACAGCATGCGAGATCATCTGGATGATCTTTCTCGCAACGACAACGCTCTGGTTTTTTCAATTCGCTCCAGCCTCCCCCTTTTAATGCAGGCGGGGCAGGTTATTTCCGAAGACTGGCACTTGAACTGGAGTCCATTGAGAACTTAAAAGTTACGGAACTCCCCCCTTCAGGTGCGCGGCGCAACTTCGAGTTTCTCACATGGCTTACCGCATAACCGGGGCCGAATATCGACAGTACATAATATGAAGCTGGTATGATCATAGTACTAGTAAGTATAGCGCTCGCAAGCTCGAAGCGAAGCCGTGTTGGCCGACTTGGACCAGCCTGAGGGTGCCGCCCTGAGTAACATTCTTCCAATTCAGAACTCTTTGTCGGACACACCTCCAAGTCGTTCTCAACTTATGGTGCGATTTCGTTATCGAACTGTTTCAGCTGCCAGTGGTTACCAGTCCAATTTAGATCGCTCGAATTTAAGAAGCGGCTCATCATGATTCATTTACTGCTCCGGTGGAAGCATGATCCTCCCAATGCCAATCGCCGCAGATATGCGTTTGAGAGCCGCTGAACCACCTCAGGCAGACCATTTTCGGTACCTATAGCACCCTTAGAGGCGGGTGAATCATAGTGGAATTAACCATCCTCTGAGGCCAAGCCTCACGAGGTTCTAAAAATAGATCATGTTCAAGAGCATCC
>JBBPUL010000333.1:2583-23783 GCA_038094675.1 Spongispora temasekensis | reverse complement strand
AAAGGGGGGGGGGGGGCCTACTATCCAATTTCCTGTGCGACATCTGGGCTATCCGTCACCGCTTCTAGCACCAAACCCGGTCCAGCCCAGTTTGCGACTGCACTGACGGACGATGCAAAGAAGAAACGGATTGGCTGGACACGCGGCGAATCTAGCGCGAGTTGCATGAGATGTATCGCGCCCCGAATGTGAGTCTCGAAACTGTCATTGATCGTTGAGCAACTACACACGCCTCTTCCAATGGCTCGTCAAGGCTGCGTACCTTGAGATGCCCAAGTTAAAGTTGACAGCCCAAGCGTTCTGGAGGTGTATCACCACCGTCGCTCGGTTCGCCATCTCCCTGCGAGCGCTACGACGCGATGATCGTTGCCAACGATGCTAGAGAAACGTGGCGACAACTTCCGGGTCTTCATTGACGCTGCGACTCGGTGGGTTGCATCTGCGTCGTTCTTGGCACGGCAGAGACAGTAGACGGTCTCTACAGATGGGTCTGTGAGGAGTTCGTCAAGGATGTAGGATCCAAGGGAGCTCGTGGCGCCCGTCAAGACGACCTGACAATAGGGATGGGGGAGAAGGGAGAAGTCAGGATGATGATGGCCAGTGGGACCGCCGCTTCCGCCGTACGCACCAATTTTCCGGCGGTGGTAGTCCCATCATGATCTGCATACTGTTTCCTGTCTGTGCGGCAAGACAAGTGGCGGCTGTATTTGTCTACTAATTCCAGCATGATGCCTTGCGGGCTGTTTCGCAACAATGGATCCATGTGTCGGCCCGAACTGAGCGATGCAACGAGCCTCGCAAGCCTGGGAAAAACGAACAAGAGTGAGTAGGGATTACCCATGATTGTAAGCAAGCGTACTTGGCAATGGAAGGATACTCGGATAAACAGTCTTTTTCTACCCAGTGCGATTTCCTGCAAACTGAGGTAGGATGGTGCTGTCAATCCAAAGCGACACGAACGAACACACCCTCTGAATAGTGTTTCGAATGCGCGTCGACTGCAAGGAATCAAGCCCGAAATCAAACAGGTCTGTATCGTCTTGCAGCATATCCATCGGCATATCATCCACCGTCTTGCCAATCAGCTTTCTCACCACTGCCCTCGCTTCATCATCCCCTTCCACCCGCCTCTTTCCTTCATCTCCTACCTCCCCCCCGAGGCGCTGATACACTTGCTCGATCAAAGACTCAAACTGTGCATACACTTTGGACCGCAAGATGCTTCTCTTGTCGGCGCTCAGGAGCTGTGTGCCATACGCAAGGAATGCGAGCGCTTCGATCGAGAGCTGATAATGGGACGGCGCATCGACGTTGGCGAGCGCGATCACGGGCGCAATATGACGGATGAAGTCTTCCCGCGATCAATGCTGTGCAGCCTCAGAGGGGAGGATGAGCGCGCCGATTTGGGTGCGGCCACTTCCAAAAATGACGGCCTCGGCGATATACGGTGAGGAGCGAAGGGTGAGTTCGATGGGGACCAGGTTGTTTTTTTTTGCCATTGACCTTGTGTATATCGAATGAGAAAGGGGGGAGCAAATAAGATGAAATGGTAACGAACCATGACCAGTGTCGTCTATTCGACCGATATACTTGTATGTGTCGGGTATCAAAGGGTGTTTGACGAAAAGGTCTTCGGTGGTATAAGACCCATCAGGTTGGTTGGACATTACCTGTAACATATTGCCCTTATAAACATGGATATGACCACGCAGATACATGACCTGCCTTGGTGTGCCACCCATCCAAGACATATAGCTCGTATGTGTCTCCCCCACGGGGCTCAAAACGCGTATATTCGTGTACGCCAGTGCTGACATGGGGACCTTTTGCGCGGACCCAGTTCCATCCCTTGTCGGTGGCAAAATCACGGAAGGATGTCATGAGTTGGCCCGCCTCGGCTAGTAGCCATAAGGACCGCAGAAACGAAAAGAAGAAGAGAACGCACTCAACCCATAATGGCCGACCAAAGGCACATCTTGCGAGACAAGAAAGTCGCCCAGTTGGTCTGGACAAGGGCTGCCGCCAAACGTCACCAACTTGAGATGCTTGAGAACATGCAAACCTTCTGGAGTCTCTGCAAGCAATTTAAGAGCGAATGGAACGCCATAAAGGGCCTGGATATCAGGTGCCTGTGAAAGAAGGTGAACGATATTCGCAGACGTCAGTGGAATGGACCGCGTAGGGAACAGGTAGATCGGCTTTGCAGCCCACCAAGCACGGAGGAGGGTCGAGTGCCTGTGAGCCTGCAACTCCCGACTGCAGTCTTGTTCGTCGCAATGATGGGTTTTGGGAATCCGGTTGAACCGCTCGAGTGGACGACGGTGACAGGCAGAAGAAACTCGACATCTGGGGTGAGAGGAAGATCCCAGTGGGTCTTTTCCGGGCCGAAGACGTCCGAAGATGGCTGGTGGATGATGGCCACTGCGGATGGGTTGGCGAGGTGGGTCAGCGCTTCTGTGGCAGAGGAGAGGAGGGCGTCTTGAACGATGATGTGCGACGCATTCGTGACCGTCAAGAGGTGTGCGATGGCTGCCGGTGAGCTGTTCGGAGAGACTGGCAAAAGCCGCTTGTGAACTCATACTGTAGTAGTAGTAGGACATTTCCGTGACGACATAATCGATGTTGCTTACGCCCAACAAACCAACGGTGAGTCTGCTCGTCCCATCGCCCTTTTCCCGCCCAGCGAGTGCGCCGGTGTCTTTGAAGTGGTTGGCAAGGAGCGACGCGGCTGCATCAAGGTCGGCAGTGGTGTATACTGGAATCATGCAGGTGAGTACTATCACTGAGACACTCGGAGACAACCTGAGCTCAGGCTTACCTCGAGGTTCTTGTCTGGGATCGCAAGAATTTCAAGGAGAGGATTTCTGACATGGCGATAGAGATGGCCTCGTACTCGTTATCGACTACAGTCTGCACTGGCGCACGGGAGGGCGTATCTCGGACGGACCAGCGGTCCGCGGTGTCGCTCAGCAGTTTCAAAGTTATAATTAGAGATCGAGTCAGCCACCCTGCCTCATAAAATGTGAGTCGACCCAGCTCGTTACAAGCTTTTACCACCTTTTAGTATGCACTTATTTCGGCTTCTCCATCGACGGTCAAAGTCAGAGGGCGACGTCTCTACCTTGGCTTCGTCGCCGGCTGCGGTCACCGCCCCTGTCTTCGTCCCTATCCAGCGATCGTTCCCCTCGTTCGACCCGGCACGCGAGCTCTATAACGCCACCCCCACCGATCCAACGCAGAATGAGAGGATCGCCGAGTTGGAGTTACAGCTGGCACGTCTCAGGGACGAACGCTCCGCTCTTGAACAGGACCTCGATGACTACCGTACCGATCTCTTCCACGCGCGCACCGAGTTGTACTCGGAAATGCTTCGCAGTGCGCGCCACCAACAACGGACCATGGACCACTTCAGGACCATCCAGAAGCTCGAGGCGAGGCATCAGCGTTTTTTTACTCTGCTCGTCGATATCGGCATTTCTCGCACGGCTGTCGACGCGATCTGTCAAATCATTCAGTCGGGACACGGCTCCGCTGACGAGATCCTCGTAGAAGCCATCAAGGATGCCGCCAATGACGACGATACCCTTTTGGCCAGGCTCAAGCCTATCATCAAGCAAGAGCGTACTCCCGAGCACTACCAGTCCGCCCTCAACCTGACGCTGAGCATTCGGAAGGAACTCAGGTCTCAGAAGAAACGGTCCAAATTCTGGAAGAAGCTTGCTCAGGAAGACGACCGCCACGTAGAGACGATCACTCCTTCTCCCTCGGAAATTTCATCCATCCGTCAAGACCTTTCTCCGCACAGGCGGAATGCGCTCGACCTGCTGGTTGCACGCCGACGCGCAGCTAAATGCTTAGAAAATACAGAGAGCGACGTTTTCGGGGGCCAACCAAGAGAATCAGTCTTGGACACGTTGGCTAATTCACTCGCGTCTCGTCCACGTCGTTCCATCCAGGAGGACTTGAGGCTCTCTTCCTCGTTTTCATCCTCTTCTGCATCATCTGCCTCGTCCTATCTTTTAGGCATCTCCCGGATCCAAAGAGAGGCTGCCATCGAGACGCCAACCATATCTTCCCGTCTTCCGTTCTTGACTACCTCGCTTCGTCGCTCCTCCGGGGGCTCCGCGCAATCTATCGTCCTTGGCAGCATAAACCTCAATGTCTCGCGCTCTTCCTCCATCGATCCCGTACTTCCGGAAGAAATGGAACAGCACCCGGATGCCGAAGGCGCCCCAGTATCTACGATAACCCTCAGCCAAGATCTTCTTCAGGTTTGCAATCCTTTTTCATCCCATGTACATTCGCCACTGTGCTTTCATGGTCTTTTTTTTTTTTTAGAATGCAAGACGTACATCTTATGGAAACGGACACCGTCGCATGTCTTTGACTCGCACAAGTTCAAGGCGCTCACTACCCCCACGCTCGATCCGACCTGCCTTCCGCCTCTCTGCCATCTCACCCATCCGTAACACTCGTGCGTCCGATTTATCGATAGCCCACGACTCGGATGACGTCTCAGGGAACACGACGATCGATGCACCCTCGTTCGAAACGCCCGATGTGATGCGCCTCTCGGACCTCGTCGCACACACGGATACGGATACGCCTGCCTCGAGCGCGATGTCCGGGATCCAGGATACCCCGTTCAGCGATACCTGCAGTGGACTGCCTGGCAAGTACGGCACCGATACGCCCTTCTCGCCCATGAATTTGGAAACGCAGGTGGCCTCGACGCCGCTGGACGTATTGTTGCCGATGTCCCAGTGCAAGGAGGTTCTCGACGCGTCCACGCACGCGCACGCGCGCGATTCGCGGTTTTTGGAACACATGGACTATGACATGATGGCGTCTCTGTCTCTGTCGGCGTCGGTGTCCGTATCCTCCTCCAAGTCGACCGACGTCCACGGTGCTGCTGTTGCGCAGGACAGCGATGATCACCACGACGACGAGCTCGATCGTCTCCCACTGCACTCCCATCATCATGCAGACGCCGCGGGCACGGACTCCACGATCCCCGTAGGCGAATCCAAGGACTCGCTGTTTACCGCCTCTGCTTCTTCGTTGTCGTCTGCGAACGACACGCCTGCGCCTCAGACGCCGGGCCCCTTGAGTCCCGCACCGGACGTGGGTGATGCTGGTGCTGGTGCTGGTGCTGGTGCTGGTGGTGCTGGTGGTAGTGAAGGCCCCTCGCCGACGACGAGCAGTGGCGGTCCTCAGCTCAAGGCGTCGTCCATCGGGCGGCGTAGCATGCTTCCCGTACTTGCAAAGCACCTCCGGCGGCTCTCTCTCTCTGCGAGCGCCACCACCTCTCCCGAGCGCCGCCTCGTGGACAAGCTGCGCGGGCTGCGTTCGTTGTCGCGGCCGAGGTCCCGTCGGGCCAGACACAGATCCGAGTCTGGATCGGCATCTGAATCGGCGTCGACATCGGCATCGGCATCGGCGTCGGGCTCATCGCCTTCCAGCATATGGCGCCGCCGAGACTCGCCTGCCACCCGCTCAGATCTAGGGTCGGAGTCGAGCGGCAGGAGCGCGGCGGCGGCGAGTCTGACAGCGAGCGCGAGTCCGAGTCCTATCAAAGGGTCTGGGATCCCGGTGTTGCAGCGGCCACGACGGACGACGATTCGTGCGTGCGCGCGCGGTGAACGTCGATGAGATGAGTCCTGGCACCGTTATTTTTTATTTTTTGGATATATTTTCTTTTCGGCCCATAATGGTGGGCGCGTTCGTACATTTCGTTGCCTTTATATACTTTTTTTTTTCCCGATTTGTGAGTTACTACTATCACTCAGTTCGTTTAGTACTTCTCATGAAATGGTCAGCCATTGTCCAACGAAAAAAAAAAAAAACTCGTTTGGAAGGCCCCACGATTTGTAGAGTTGGACGGGTCGGGATCGACTTCGAGGGTCCGTGTACAACGGTGACGCCATATTTTACTTTGATGTGCCAACCGCGGATCAACGTCAACGTTCGTCAGGCAAAACATGGCCACTGACCCTTGGTAATTTGCGTCTAATTTCAAAAGCCTATGACGGGCGTCGTTCTGCGCGCGCGCCCAATAGTTCAGAACGGGTTATACACATATAATAAATCAATCTTAACACCAGAGTTGATCGCAGCTCTTCCTGGTACAGGAGGCACATGATATCAATCGGAAGAAGTAATGATTTCCGTCCTGGGCAACACTGCATGCATTATGAGTTTAACGTTTGCCTTTGCTCTCGAAGCATACATACCTACGAACATACCGGTCGCAGTATTAGCACTCTTGCCACAATTGAGGGCGCAGGGATCACAAGTGGCCGCAATATTGGACTTGTGAGCCAGTAAGACCAGAGCAAACGAGAGGATGGCAAAGGGGGCTCTGGTGCCAAGTAACATGAACGGCAAGCAAGAGAAGGTGGATTCTGGGATTGACGGAGTAAGGTACCCCTACTTAAGCGGGGGCAAAATTAGCTGGCAGCCCTTAGTCCCCCCGCTTGGATCATGCATGCATACAATATCAACAGCAGACCACACAGCTCTACGGGTAAGTACCCCTGGACCCGAAGACCGTGTACGTACGCGAATGTACCATGCAGGAAGCGAGCTACAGGTGACAGAGACGTGCGCCGACGAGTGTGGCGAGGAAAACGAGTGCATACACGCATGCGCATGCGTGCACGCCAATGCCGCATCTGCAGAGACGTGGTGTGTGAGAGGGGAGGATGGAGCGTACGCACCAGTCGCTGGGAGTTATTGCGAAGAAAGGGCGAGGAATGGGAAATCGCAAGCACGCATCACGATAAAGGCACAAGGTGCTGAGGGAAGCAGGCGAACGGGTATGGTGTGGGGGGTATGAGAGAATGCGCACGTAATTGTAGAGGCTGAGGATGCCAGACGGGCGTGTGTGCCGGGTGTGAGGTGATGAGCAGGGGCATCTAGGGTGTTTGCAGGGAGAAATAGACGGACTTTCAGACGGGGCCAAATGTATGGCGCGTTCATTACGCCAGCCATCTTTGTCGTCGTCGATTCCTTCGCGTTCATTTGCGCATAGGTTCTTCATTTTGCATCTGCAGTTGCCGCGCAATTGCGTTCTCGTGTATTGTTGACGTGCCGCCGTGATGCATCATGGCACCGACGTCGCGCCCTCGTTGTTTTTGTTTTTGGCATCGAACACGGTCACGCCGCGTTTCAAAATTGGCGCCCGTGGACGAGCGCGGTGGAAAAAGCCAAGTAGGGGGGCGCATCGAAAAGCATGAGGGCGTGCACGCACATGAGCGCTAGGAAAACAGGAAGCGGCGCGTGGCGACAGGAGTCACTTTTCTTCAGTTGCCAGTCAAGCATCTGGGATTCTCCCCTTTGTTTTGTTCTTGATACACGCTATCACATGCCATAGAAGTGGGGATGCAAAGATGGCGTACATATGTGTACCCGGCCTGATCGACTGATCACCTGCTCTTAAATATAATCAAGGGGGTGGGCGTAACTTACGGCGCAGTGTCATACATATCGGGACCCATCAGTACTTGTTCTGTCGCACCATCCTTGTGAGTTGCTATCAGCCTTCAAAGATGCCTGTGAACGACGAATACGCTGCCCGCACGGCCTGCCGAGACCATATGCTCATCAACACACGACCTCTGAGAGGATCGCTGCGGGGGTCGTTCTATAGTCAATGCGAGCTGGCGAGGTTCAACTACGCCTGCAAGTACAGCCATACCATCTTCAACGTCGACCGTGTGCACAAGTTGGTGAGCCACATTGTCGTTTCTTCTTCCTGATGCGAATGCGGTCCAAAGGGAAGCCAAGACGGGCGGACGTCCTACGTCGTCAGCTTCGATTACGGGCATGGTTTCGAGAGGTATGGGTGCTATGAAGGCTGGGACAGCGGATGGGAGGTCAGAGTGTCGGATGCGCGATCGACGAAATACGTAGGCCATGCCAGAACGCACAACTTGCCCAAGGCGTTGCTGGTGGCAGAGGCTCGGACGGAAGTGAAACAACCCGGCGATCCTCTGGCAGGTTGTCGTCGTGACTTGGCCTGGCCCCTGGCTGACCACTGGAACGACACAGACACCCTACACCAAGGTGCAAAGTCTCTGTCGAGCGCACGACGAACGAGGAGCATGCGCCCGACCGGACTGCAAATTCGACCACGATTTGGTAGACAGCGCGCGGATTGAGAAGCTGGCGCGGTGGTCACCATGGGGGATGGATGACTACGATGCGCTGACGGTCGAGTGCCGGGTGGTAGAGGGCAAAACGACGTGGAAGATCGTGCTGAAGGATGCTTGTTTCGCGAAATTGAAGGCGTCTGATCCGATTGCACGACGGATCCCGTCCGAGAGGCCGTTGAGCTACGAGGGCGCGACGCTGTTGGAGGTGGTGAAACGAATCGAAGTTGTATTACTGTAGTCGTGTCGTTGTCAATGACTACAACCATCATGAGCTCGGCAGACCAACACAACAACTTTTCGGGTGCGCTTGCGACGTGGAAAGGTGCGCTTTCTTTCTATGCCTGCCAGCGACGCTCATGTCGGGCAGCTATCAACCTCCACGAACTCCAAAAGACACTCGACGCACAGGGCATCGAGGTCGTCGAGAACCAGAAAGAGAACGTCGTCAGCCGCAAGGGCCTGGCAGAGCGCACCAAAGGTAGTCTCGTACCCGCATCCCCAAGTTTGCACTGAGCAAAACGTTGCTGTTTAGAGTTCAAAAAGATACCCGACGACGAAAAGCTCAATTCGTTCAAGGGGCTGCTCAAATGTGTGTCGCTCGCGCGCGCGCGCCCTTTCTTCTGCTGACGACCGTGGCATGGCAGCATACCAGCAAGAGATCGATAACCTCACGAAACGGTCCAAGGTCGCAGAGTCGGCCTTTCTGAACGTCTACAAGGTCCTTGCGGAAGCACCGGATCCGTATCCGCTCCTCGAAGTCGTCGTCGAGCAGACAATCACGTCCGAAGCGAATGCATTGTTGACCGCTGAAGTCGGCGCACTCAAGGCAGACGTGGCCAAACTCAAGGGAGAGAACGCCGAGGTAAAGCGGGAGAATGGCACGTTGGAGAGCACACGGAAAAGGCTGGAGACGTTGGAAGGCAAGGTGAGTCATAATCGGCGCCGTTTAAGAGTCGCTCATTCAGAGAGAGAAAACGCCGAGCCAGATGGACGAGGTAATCACCGACAAGGTCTCACAGAAGGAAAACGAGTTGAATGCGACGTACGACGAACGTATGCGGAATTATGAAGAGCGGTGAGTGGGTCGCCGTTGGGTTTTTTTTTTTTTGCCCGCCGGCCCGGAGCTGACTTTGTCGTCGTCGATAGCGAACAGGACTTGGCGCGTCAAGTAACGCTCTACAAGTCGCAGCTGCGTGAGCTGCGGTTGTCCAACGAGACTAACCAGGCGCGTCTTTTGGATGCCAGCTCTCGTGCCGATCAAGACCTCGTATCCCGCCTTGCCGAGGCGGACATGGTCCTGGCTGACCTCGAGCGGGCGAACAACAGAGTCGCGACTGTAGAGGGCAGGAACGTACGTCTCTTTTGGAGTTTATTTGCTACATCAACTTGACACAACATGCAGGAGGAATTGCGCGCCGAGATCGAAGTACTCAGAGTAGAGAGCGGGAACACAGACGCGTGCGTGCATTGCGTTTCGGTCGTATGAATTGCACCTCATCGACAGTACAGGATAACAAGCCTCCAGTCGCGTCTCTCGAACCTCGAGTCCACCAATGCGGACCTAACAGCCCAACTCGTCTCTGCTCAATCCCAACTCTCCACCGCACAGTCTGAACTTGCGAGACACGACGAGGAAGGCGCAAAGCGTGCCGGGAGAGAAAAGACAGAATTGCAAGCGGAAATGGGCGCACTCAAGCAAAAGCTGGCAACGTACGCCGACTACGATGAAATCAAACGGGAGCTTGAGATCATGAAGGTATGTCAGTGTATACACGTTTCAAAACGTGTTTCCTCACACCGATCGACAGTACGTCGAGTTTGGCGGTCTTGACGACGACATCTCGGATGCAGATGGCGACGACTGGTCCTCCCATGAGTCAGAAGTCCGTCTTCCTGATCCCAACGCGGACAAAGCGAATGCACAGCATGGAAAGAGTCTCGAGGTACTCCTTGCGAACAAGAACAAGCGTATACTCGAGGAGCTCACGCGTTTCAGGGTCAGCGCGTCTATTTGTTTACTTGCATCGCGGTGGTGTGCTCACTCGCTCAGCAGATACTGCACACGACGTTCGAGGACTCGCTCCTTTCTACGCAGTCCGAACTCGACACGGCCCGAGCCGAACTTTCCAAGCAGAAATCTCTCAACGAGAAGCTCGAGACGGATCTTCTCGCGCTCGACAACCGCTCTGTAAAGGCTGCAAGCACCGGTGGGTTGGCGCGCGCGGATGACGCGCTAGCCGGTCTCGGACTTGATCTTGGTTTAGAAGCAGGAAAGAATAAGGCAGGCGAGCCGTCGAGCAGCACTACGCGGAGCACGCCGATTCCGTTCACCTCATCCGCCGATACGTCCATATTGCCAATTGTGACGAGCCAGCGCGACCGGTTCAGAGCCCGTAATGCTGAACTGGAAGAGGTGCGCGCACATGGGTTTCTCCCCTTTTGCGGTGCTGGTGCTCACGTGTGATATGATGATGGCAGGAACTCCGGCGTCAATTCAACACGATTTCCGAGTTGCGGTCTGAGATCAAGTCGTTGCAGTCGGATAATCTGAAGTTGTACGAGAAAGTGCGGTACATGCAGAGTTACCGAGAGACGTCGTCAGTGTCGCAGCTGGACCCGCTACCTGGAGCTGGTACGTCCAATACGAACGCGCGCCGGAACGACAGGGCAAGGGCCGTCGGTGGTGCGAGGGACGGTGCGGACGAGGACGAGATGGAGCTAGGCAAGTGGAGGCAGAGGTATGAAGAGACGATGAATCCGTTTGAGGCATTTCGAGGGCGAGTGAGTTGTGATGTGAATGTTGCTTGTTGTGCTTCGATGACTGACTGGCGCAGGAAGCGACGCAGGCATACACGTCTTTACCGCTCCCGGAGCGTCTTTTGTTGACGCTCACGCGCGCGGTGCTCGGACACCGTCGTGCGAGACTTGCTTTTGTGAGTTATGCGACTGGATTGCATTTCTTGGTTGTCTGGGTTGTCTGGAGTGGGTGGGGATGTTGGGGGAATTTGGGTGCTGGAGACGTGAGTGTGCCGCGGCCGTTTTAGAGATTGATCCACGGGGGGCTGCGCACGCCTACACAGTGCTTGTTGGACTCGATGATCGGATCATACCTATTATATATCATAGTAAGTACCCCCTCGCACGTGTGCATTGACCAGATCCCATTGTTCGGACGTAGTCGACTTATCTAGCCTATCAATTTGCATGTATCATAACCCTTGCCACTAAAGTGCGTTTATTACTCCCGACAAACTTTTTCGTCACCGCTGTCAACGTTGCGACGCTTGTCTCTCGAGATATTGGAATGGAAGCATAAGGGCCTGAGCTCGGAAGCTGTCAAATTGTTTTGACTCGGCTGATGCGCGGGTGGCTTATTTGGCAAATGTGACGCTGCCAGTGGGGTGGAGCGCTACATCGCACTGGGGGAAAATGACGCGGAGTGGGATGTTGGCGACCGAGATAATCGGACAAGAGCGTCATAATTTACCTCGCTGGGCCATATCTCCGTCGAATTGACGTCATGTCAACGAGGATAAATTATTGGCTGTACTTATACTCGTGTTGGCATCATGGGCGCCTCGACTTGTTGCCGATCTAAAGACTGGTATGATGACGCCATGGGATTACGGCTCTGACTACAGTACTGGAACGGAGCGGATCAACTGACGGATCCAGTGGGAGTGTATGTACTACATACTATGTAGTGTAGACTAATACTAAGAGTGTGACATGTGACGGTGACTAGTATATATGGCAATCTCGATTATCTTCTTTCTCTCCACGTCCTCTCGAGCGCGATGCAGCACCCCGACGACTCTCCAAACGACCCCCCGCCACGACCCCCGCCTCATCCCCTCCCCCAACAGCGCCCACAGTCCCGCCCCTCGCCCCCCGGACCCCCCGGCGCGTCCCCGAGAAACACCCTCAGCGGCATCCTCTCCAACCGACCCGGAAATGCGCCCATTCCACCCTCACTCCAGGCGAAAATGATGGCCGTGCGTTTCCTCCTCCTCCCCCCGCCCCGCACCCCCGCCTCATCCCACCCCAGATGCTCAACCGTGGCTCCCCCGCCCCTCCCGGCTCCGCCTCCTTCTCCATCGACTCTGCCGCACAGACCCTCCAGCGCGCCAACCTAGACGAACTCACCCGCCCTCTCATGCACCAGCCAAACTCCTTTCCATCCCCCTCGGCTCCCCGTGGCCGCCCCTCCGTCCCTGCGCCCCCCGTCAAGCGCAACAAGCCCGGCTTCAAGCTCTCCGATATCAACCCAGATGCAGCCGTCGGCGCAGCAAATGCGGGTCTCGGCGCAGGCCGTCCGTCCCTTGCCGATGCTGGTCGTCGTGCCCCCAACACCTTTGATACCCCGTTTGCAAACTTCAACAAGATCGTGTGCGTCCCCTTCCTTTTTTTTTTTTTCTCTTTCCACCCCTCGCCCCTTCTCGTTTCCGACCTTCCGAACAGCGATCCATCCGGTCGGCTCAACTTTGCCGGAAAGGCCGTTCTCCATGCCTCTGGAGTCGACTTTTCGAGCGGCTCTTCTTATGCGATCAACATGGACGAACTCATCCTTGAACACGAACTCGGTCGGGGCAATTATGGAACCGTGAAGAGGGTCCTTCACAAGCCCACCAACGTCACGATGGCCATGAAGGTCCAACCCCCGTTTCTTCCCACCCCATACGTCATCTCGTCGCTAACGTTTCATTCGACAGGAAATTCGTTTGGAACTCGACTCCACAAGACTCAATGGCATCCTTATGGAGCTCGACATCCTCCACCGTGCCATAAGCCCCTTCATCGTCGATTTTTATGGCGCATTCTTTGTCGAATCCTGTGTCTACTATTGTATGGAGTACATGGATGGTGGTTCCCTTGCCTCCCTCTGCTGTTTCCCAAACGGGAATGTCTCCCTCCCCCCTAGCATTTCCTCCAGCCCAGGTTCTGCCTGGACATCCAGCCCTGCCCCTCTCGCGGAGGAGCATCTCGGTCGCATCGCGTCTTCCATGACCAGGGGCCTCGCCTTCCTCAAAGACCACCTCGGCGTCATGCATCGTGACGTAAAACCGACGAATGTCCTCGTCAACCGCAAAGGCGAAATCAAGCTCTGCGATTTCGGAGTCAGCGGGCAACTCGAGAAGAGCTTGGCACGCACCAATGTGGGCTGCCAGAGTTATATGGCCGTGCGTTACCCGTTTCCATGCTGACCATCCATTGATTCTCTCTCTATTCACAGCCCGAGCGGATAAAAGGGTCTTCACCCTCGTCAAATGTTGACGATGCCTTTACCTCGTATACTGTCAGTGCCGATGTATGGTCTCTCGGGCTTTCGATCGTGGAGATTGCCAGGGGAAAGTGTGTGCTGCTTTCCCCCCTACCGCTCTAGCTCCTCATGCGTATCGGTCACAGATACCCTTACCCCCCTGAAACGTACGAAAACGTTTTCGCACAGCTCAGCGCCATAGTCGATGGAGAAGCTCCCGGACTCCCGGACAACGAAGACACCCCAGATGAGGACGTTTCCGAAATGGGCGAAAATGCCGACGGAAGACCACTCGGGAGGAAGTGGTCACCCGAAGCACGTGACTGGGTACGACTGTGCCTAATTAAAAACGCGGATGAGCGGGCCACGTATCCCGATTTGCTGGTGAGCTATTGTCCTGTGTGGTGTCGTCCACGATGTGGATACTGATCGATCTGATAGACCCACGCGTGGATGAGGATGGACGCCGAGCGCCAAGTTAATATGGCGGATTGGGCGGCGCGCGCGATCGAGTGGCGAGAACGTGGGCGGCGTGGGTTTGCCATCTACGAGTAAGCACAGTACCTGGCCGCACTTTCATCATTGTGACGCCCTCTTGAGGAGAAATACGCCATCACCACGCGCTTCCCCGCGCGATCGATGAAGGGCGACGACAGCTAGGCGGTGTCGACATTCGAGATCCGCTTGTCACTCCAGGCTCCACCTCGTCCCGACCAGTTCTCGGTTCATCAAGTTTGGCCTGCTGGAGAAGGGTTCTTTGCTGATACTGTATGTTACTGACGCTGGTCGTTTAATACCCTGCTGCACACGTACATTCCTGAATCTACTTAGTTATTCTCGTTCCTGGTCATTCATTGTTTGGTTGTCATATCGTTCATTGTTGTGGTAGCTGCTGTTCCGCTGGTTCAAGGCTTTTACTGGTCCGCTCTTGTATCTCTTAGAAATTTTCCTATTTTTTTTGTTGATCAGAGGGCAATCGTCATCATTAAATCTTATCTGAGAGCGTGGGTCATGTTTAGTTTTTGGACGCCAGCCACGTTGGCACTCGGCCTCTTTTCAAAGTCCTTTTTTTTTATCTCTCCCTTTCCGGCATTCCAACAAGCTGACTCCGCTTTACTCTGGTACATCAGAGTCGTCTGTCACTCTCCGAAATCTGACTTTTTTTTTTTTTTTTTGGTGACCAAGTTGCGGTCAGCCTTGTGCTGCTTTTTCGTGCGGTCTTTGCACTCGTTCGACGTTGTTACAACAAGAACGTCCTTGTTTCATCAGAACAACAACAACGCCGCCGACACCGAGGACGCCAAACGACGTCGTTCTACGATATGATCCACGTCAAGTGGGGCCGTGACGTCCTGCATTTCCCGTGTCCGCCGCTGGACACGCCGCTGGGCGACCTCCGACGAGAATTAGCAGCGTATACGCAGTTGCCGGTGGGCTCGTTCAAGTTGGTATACAAGGGTGCGGTGATGAAGGAAGATGGGGTTCCTCGTGCGTTTTTCTTTTGGCTGTTGTGGTTGTTGGGGATGTTGCTGGGACGCGAACGCGGCTGACTTTTTTTTGCCCAAACACACCTTTTTTTTTTCAGTATCGACATACAAGCTGAAAGAAAATGCGACGATCGCGTTGATCGGGGGAGGACACACGTCCAATATTTCTGAACCACCACCATCACCTGGCGCTGCTGCTATCAAATCGACGTCGACTTCGATACCTACGACTACTACGAAACCGCCGCCACCGACAGAGGCGAGTACGATCCATGCGATCCGTGCAGAGTTGGAGAGGGTGAGGACGACGCTCGTGCCGGATGTAGATGCGTTTGTGCGTGCGCTGGCTTTATCGTCGGCGGCGCTCAAATCGTCTCTGTCTCTGGAGTTGGAACAACAACAATGGCGTCGTACGGACGAAGACGGCAGCCACGACGATCCTCGTTCTCGTTCGCAGCAGCAGCAGCGTCGTCACTCGACACTAACACTAACACCAACGCCGACGCCGACGCCGTTGGATCATACGCGGTTGTCGGAACTTTTGTTGCAGTCGCTGTTGCGGTTGGATGCGTTGCACGTGTCGGGAGCAGATTGGCCGGAGGCGAGGATGCAGCGGAAGGCGGCGGTGAGGGAGGTGCAGGAGGTGTTGGATCGGTTGGATGGGGCGTGGGCGGCGGCGGCGGCGGCGGCGGCACGGTGAGATGTTGCTTGCTGGCAGGTGGATTCGGATTTCGGAGCTTTTACTGAGATATGTAACTGCTTCGCGTGCTCTTTATAACTAAACATGCAAACGTTCAAATGCCACGGCAGTGATGAGAGCCTGTATTGAATGTGTTTATACATGCATGGATACTTGCTGAGATACAGGGCTGAACGTTGAGCCATTCGTTCAGTGAGCTCATTGTCCGTGTGTTCGCCAGACGATTGTTCAACGAGCGGTCTCATTTGGCATGATGGTGTGTAGTGGAACTTGATTGTGGCACCAGTACTATGACCTTGTTCAGCCGATCACCCGACACGCGCAGGTCTAAGTACATACTTGTGTGCCAGTCATAGAAACTCTGCATAGTTATAGCGACAGCCTAGTACGATTTACTGTGAGGTCCTTGGGAGGAAGGCTCATTCAGAATGGCCCTTCCAGCTCACCATCAAAAGTGAAGGCCGGGGCCCGGAGGCCAGCAGTGGAGCAAAAAAAAAAAAAAAAAAAAAAAAAAAAAAGTAATGCTGGAAGGAAGTTACCGGGCTCAATTTTTAAGTTTCAATGCGAAGGGAATTTGTTCTTCCGTCTTTTACTTCATTCAGGGATCACATCTGGTTGGGTTGGCACTGTTCCCCGCAGTCATGGCGTTGCGGACTCAGTAGTAGTAAACCGCGGAATCTCTCTCGCTTGCCAAAATGCCGCATTTCGAATTTCGAACCCTTTCAGCTCTGATCAACTGCTACTGGGATCACGCTATCTCAAAATCGAGCAACAAGTTGGCCTGTTTGTCACCAAGGGGTCTTGAATTCCACACACACACACACACACACTGAGACCTTGGCATGGATTCCTGACCCTCTCTGTTGGCCGGGAGCCGGTCCAGGTGACTTTTTGTTCCGATCTGAAGCGGGGCCGCGAAGATGTTACTATGTATTCGTATGTGATATTTATGACTTTTGTTCTTGGGGTCCGATCGGCGGACTGAAGACTCGGAAGGTTAAACTTCAGGGGTCCCGAAAACCATTCTACGGGATGACGCAATGGCCAGTCAACGGAGGACATATGTACTTATATTCCTTGGACGGGTCAACCTTCGTCGTCGTCCTAGTCACTTTGAATAACAACGGCCTTGGCAGAAATTGGAAGAATTGGAATGGCATCCACCTCTCGAAAGCGGTATTCGCGAAAAAAAAATGCACGCCCAATTTGAAGGTCTGCACGAGAACTTCAACGATGTACTAGAGATGGTACTAGTACTATGATGCTACCAGGGGGTCCAGAGTCGCAAAAACGCAATGAAAATTCGCCAAGCGGTTCATCGGTTATCGTATCCGACAGGTAGGCGCCGCCTTATGGGGGCATGACATGCTGTAAGTGGTTGCTCGATAAAATTATTTCAGGTCAGCTAGATCACATTTATTTATGTTATTAGCCTATTTCTGTTCCTTTTTCCTGTCAATACATTGGTCAAATACTATAAGAGTCCAGCAGCGAGCGCAGGAGAGTTCGCCTCGCCCCGAGTCACTCTGCTTGTGTCCGTGATTACCACAAGGTCGCGTTTCTGACATGGAGAATCCTGCCGCAGTGCTATTGGGATTTACGTTGGTCCTTGGGGTTATCACGTATCAACGCTGGAAGCTCCCTTCGCCTCCGATGGGACTGACGCTTCCTCCTGGGCCCAAACCACTCCCCATCGTTGGCAGTGCCTTCGATCTCAGCCGTGATACTCCGTGGTCGACGTATACGACCTGGGGCGAGCAGTATGGTGAATCCTCCTGGCGATCTCTCAGTGCACACGATCTTACCTCGTTTCTTGCAGGACCCCTCGTCTATGCTCGCGTTATGGGTAGAGACTTCATTATTTTCAACTCGGAGGAGGTTGTCCAGCAGTTGATCGAAAAACGCTGGTCTATCTATAACGACAGGCCGCGTTATGTGACCAACGAATTGTGAGTGCCAGCTCATTATGTCATTTTGGCCTCGTGTCACCGCCATCTCATGTGTCTCGCTTCGTTTCTCGCCTCGTTTCCCCCTTTTTTTCTTTTACTTAATTCTTTCGTGTAGCTTTGGTATCGGCTTCAATTCGGGTTTTCTTCCGTATGGTGACGAATGGCGGTTTCATCGACGATTGTTGCACCAGACATTCCGAGCCGCAGCTGTACCTCCCAACATGTACCCTGTCATGCTCCGAAAGCGACGTTGGCTTGTCGAAGCGATCGTGAATTCACCGGACGCGTGTCTGGATCTTCTTCATACGTGCGTGATTTGTCGTTTGTCCTGCCTACGGGTTACCGTAATTGTTTTTTTTTTTTTGGAGCAGGCATGCTACATCCGTGATTATGGCTATTGTGTATGGTTACGACACGCAGCCAGAGAACGATAGGCTCGTTGATGTCGTCGACCGAATGCTCAAGTTCGCGATGCATGCTATGACCCCCGAGAGAGAGGCACTTGCGTCTACGCTTCCGATCAGTATGTTCGATGATTGCTTTCGTTTTCTTAAACTCAGGGAAGAGTATTCATGGCAGTCAAGTACATTCCTACGTGGATGCCTGGGTCACAGTATAGGCGCGATGCGCTGCGGTGCCGGGTGTATTGTAAGGAGATGCGCGAGGCACCGTTTGAACATACGGTGGAGGCAATGGTGAACGGAGTCGCGATTGTCTTGTGACACATTTGGGCGCACGCTGACCTGATTATTGGTAGGAGTCCGGAAATGCACCATATTCGATGGTATCTAGTCTATTGTCGCGCTATGCCTGGCGAGCGGACTACGAGTCAGTACGGGAGGTTATTAAGAGTTCATCATCGACTGTGTTCGGAGGTTCGTATCGGGAATCGCGTTTTCTTTCGTTGCTCATGCATTTCATATCTCTGCGGATAGCTGCGACTGGCACAGTAAGTGGTGCTTGTGTTTCCTGCATACGAGATTATCGGATATATATGGGGTTCTTCAGACAGATACTACCATCTTATGCTTTGTTCTCGCGATGGTGCTCCATCCGGAGATACAGCGCCGCGCTCGGGAGGAGATTGACCAGGTCGTGGGGGCTGATCGATTACCGGACTTTGATGACCGCCCTTCCCTACCTTATATCGAAGCGACGCTTCGCGAAGTGTGGCGATGGCATCCACCGAGTCCACTGGGTAAGTCGCTGTATGCTTGCTCGTTGAACCGAAACGAACATTGATGGGGAATCTGTAGGCATACCCCATGCGACGAGTCATGCGGACGTGTATGAAGGTTACTATATCCCCAAAGGTAGACACACGTTTGGCCTTCGTATTGAAAAACAGAAACAGCGCTGATTCCGTCGGCATCCAGGGGCTATGGTCATTACTAACATCTGGTAAGCTGGCAAATCGCCCCCACAAGACCATGACCCAACTGAGCCGGTCACCTCACAACTCACCCCGTCCGGTTATTATGCAGGGCCATGAGTCGCTCCGAAAAGTATCCTGATCCCGACGTTTTCCGTCCGGAGCGTTTCTTGACCGATTCGGGTACGTTGACGGACGACAAGGTTCAGTTCGCGTTTGGTGCCGGACGACGGGCTTGCGTTGGGAAATATTTTGCGGACGCAGCTATCTGGTTGACGATGGTCACGTTGCTCTCGTGTTTCGAGTTTAGTAAAGTAAACGAGCGGTGGGGGATAGACGATGTGGTGTGGACGAGTGGGGTCACTGTGTAAGTTTGTCCGCGCTTTTCTTTCTTTCTTTCTTTCTTTCTTTCTTTCTTCTGTGTGCTGCTTTTTGGAACGGTGTAACGTGGTGTTGGTGCTAAAACTCGTTTCTGTAGGTCACCTGGCCATTTCCCACTCAAGTTGGGTATCAGAGACCGAGCGATGATGATGTCTAATGATGATATGTAATTGAGGTTATGTGTGGTTCGAGGATGAGTCAGTAATTTAGGATGAGAGGCATAAAATGTAATGATAAATAGGTGGGAGTTGCTTTTGAATGATGAAGGCTGTATGAGATGGATTCTGGTAAGAATCGACGAGTAGAAACGATGGCTAGTTCCAGGCTTTCGCTCGTGCGCTGGCAACGAGCTCTCGGTGAACACTGGGTGGATTTTCCACTGAATCGTTCACGTACATTGCACTGTCGGTCACGTGGAAGACTGATCTCCGAGTCACAACTTCATAGATTGCTGATAGACGCAACTACTACCCAACCTTCTGAAGCAGTGAAAAATAACATTCTGTGAGTCATTCTCTATGGATGGATCGAGTCACATCTTTGCTTACATTATAGGCTGATTCATATCCAAGATCAAAAGCATCTTCCGAGACCTTCAATACAGTACTGTCGCACATACTAGACCATCATGCCATTCCCAAAGCACGATAGTACGTCATCCTGAACCGCTCATCATGGGTCTGCTTGACTTGACTTGTTACAGTATCACAACCGTTCAACTTTTCCAAGGAGGAAGAAAAGGTCATCGCATACTGGCGCGAGATCGACGCGTTTCAGACAAGCTTGAAGCTGTCGGAAGGAAAACCAGAGTATGTCTTCTTTGATGGACCACCCTTTGCGACTGGCTTGCCACATTACGGCCACCTCCTGGCGGGCACGATCAAGGTGCGTTAGCTTCGGACGACGCTTTGATGAACACGACATGCCCATCGATCTCTTAATCGGTTTTTTTGCAGGATATCGTCACGCGACATGCACACGTTACAGGTCATCATGTTCCTCGTCGATTCGGCTGGGACACTCACGGTTTGCCCGTCGAACACGAGATCGATAAGAGATTGGGCATCACTGGCCGAGACGACGTGATGAAGATGGGCATCGACAAGTACAATGCTGAATGCTGCGCCATCGTCATGCGTTACTCGTCCGAATGGCGTGCGACCGTCGAGCGCATGGGCCGCTGGATCGACTTTGACAACGACTACAAAACGCTGAACACGACGTTCATGGAGAGCATCTGGTGGGCGTTTGCAGAGCTTTGGAGAAAGGGGATGGTGTATCGCGGTACGCGCGTGATGCCGTATTCGTCTGGGTGTACGACGCCCTTGTCCAACTTCGAGGCTGGGCTGGATTATCGTGATGTCAACGATCCGGCGGTGACGGTGGCTTTTCCGCTTGTCGATGATCCTACTACGGCACTCTTGGCATGGACGACGACACCGTGGACGTTACCATCCAATCTGGCGTTGTGCGTTCACCCCGAGTTCACGTACATCAAGATCCACGACGAGGAAAAGAACATAAACTACATCCTCTGTGATAAATTGCTCGGGACGCTCTACAAGGATCCCAAAAAGGCCAAATTCAAAAAGGTTGCGTCGTTCAAGGGCGTGGATATGAAAGGATGGCGGTATGTGCCCCTCTTTGAGTACTTTACGGAACAGGTGAGAGAGAGGAGGTGTGTTGTCTGGCGCATCTGGATTTGACGCACGGATTTCCGCTGGGCTAGTACGAGGATCGAGCGTTCATTGTCGTTACGGATACGTATGTCACCGATCAAGACGGTACGGGGATCGTCCAGCAAGCACCAGCTTTTGGCGAGGATGATCATCGCATTGCCAGGGAAAATGGTATCGTGGCCGCGGATGAGCTGCCGCCCTGTCCTATAGACGATG
>JBBPUL010000332.1:0-23788 GCA_038094675.1 Spongispora temasekensis | reverse complement strand
CTTTCCTTTCCTTTCCTTTCCTTTTCTTTCATGTTGCTGGCCAATTTGAAGAGCCTGATTCAACCGTTGAGCATGGTCACCTGCCACATCCACATTTGGGGTGGAATCCTGGGATTCACCAAAGGTGAGCTGGCATAACCCGATTTATAGAGAAATAAGCACTGCCACTAAATTTTTCCAGATAACCACATATATCTAGCTATCTCCCCCATCTTTGGAATGGTTGCACCATGTCATCATCACCTGGGCCATTCATGTATCCTTTGTATTATGTTAGCATTGCATCATGATTGTGCCATATCATCCCGTTATTGAGTTGTGTAGGCATTATGTGGCACCATGTGGTCATCGTTCACATTGTTGTCAAGTTGGCATTGGATCATTTTGATGGTGGTAGGGATTAGCAATTCAAAAAAAGTTCAGTGGGAGTGCAGCCCGAGCATGACAGTCATGTACACACCTTTCTAGGCCCTACCACTTGTTCTAATAATTCTCATCGACTGTATTATCACCATCTTCATCCAATTCTGCCCCCTCTTGAGTTGTCTCCACCAACACAGACAGTTCTTCTTGAAATAACAATTTGAATTTTGATGCACACTTCTGAAATTGAAGCACTTCAACAACATTGGCCTTGAGGCTGTTGCATCACTTGCTGATCATAATGCTAGCAGATGAGAACACACACACAGATGAAATGGAGCTTGACATGATAGATAGAAAGTTACATGCAAGTGACCCCCAGACTGGATACCACACAGAATTGATGCCCCACCATTGAACGATTGAAAGGTCACCAAGGACATCTTGTGTGCTGAGATATTCATGGAAGCCATGCAGCCATGGCCTTGACAGATCTTCTGATTGCCAGCTCTTGCTCATAGTCACCCAGTCACCCTCGCCATCACTGTCATCTTTGTCCATTAGCTCATTCAAGAGTGCTCGGACCTTTGGGTTTTGACATGTGATAGGATGTGTCTGACTCTTAGCTTGTGGCATCTCTCTGGCATTGTCATGCATGGTGTGGTAATGTTTCTCATACTTTCATTTGTTAGCACAAGCTATCTGACCCTCTGTAAATTATAATGCACAATGGCCTCAGCATGATGCATAGCATCAGCATAGAGCTCTTTACCCCAACTTGCACAGATGTAGTTGAGTTTTTGATTGGGGTCGAGTACTACAATTGTCTATTAGATATGTAGCAAATTACAGTTGAACACTTACTCATAGCAATGATATATGCATCAGAACTCAATGTACAGTCATAGTATGTTGATATCTTCTTTAGTCTGGCCTGGAGTGCATCACTGAACTTGCTATATTTCTTTCCACTTGCATGTGCAGACCACACTTTATGAAGTGCTTTGAGCACTGGCAAAGCAGTGTGGAGAGTGGGGCCATGTTCACTTGAGAATGTGTGTTGGGCATTCTCAGCATACTTTAGAAGTGCCAGTGGTAGTGAGTCTCTTTGTCACAAAGAGTAGTAACATTGTACATACCACCAATAATGTCAGGGTGTGATGAACATGTTCCCACTCAGCATCATTAAGCTGCAGTTCATATATCTTGTGGCATTTCTTATTGTCCTGCTTCTGTGAACTGAGGCATGCTACAAATGTATTCACCTCCTGAGACTTGTTAGCATATGTGAAAAATGGCAGAGCAGATCTCTTACCTTCTTTAGGTCCAGTGCACAACGAAGCATGACAAACATTGATGACCACCACACCTTCATGTCAAGCAGTAGTTGCAATGAGCACAAGTGAGTCTGAATGCTTTTGAACATTTCTTTGCCAATTAGTCCAAGTCAACTTCACAATCAGATAAACCATCATCTGAAGCATCCAACAATTCACTTGTACTCCACAACAGTAAAAAACAATGTACAGTCATCCAACAATTTACTTACTAGACTTCCTAGGCCCAAGCCTTCAGTGTTGCCTTGAGTTTCAAGCCATTATTGTTTTAAAGTCCAGTCTGGTCCGGTTTTTTTCCATTTTTGGAAGCAAATGGACCAAAAATGGACTTGAAAATTTGAGAATACTCTGCAACCACAACCACAACCACACATAACCAGTTACAACCAGTTGCCAACTTGTCACAACCTGTTGAGACCTGTCTGGAACTGATCAGTGAAGCCAGGCCATTATGCTCATGACCAGATCTGATCCACTGCTGAGTATGTACAGAGATAGAACTGCAGCATGCAGTATATTAGAATTGTTTTTGCTATATAAAACTTGAAATGTATTTTTTTACATGTTTTGCATCCCTCACCTGCTCTGGAATCATCTCCCAATGCCTGCCCACAACTCAATTCAAAAGTCTAATCATAACTGACGACCCACTGAAAAGGCTGCTGCTATTCATAGGTCACCAAGGTGGCCAACAAAGGTGGCAAAGCCATGACTGCCAAGGACACTGCTAAAAGAGAGCAAGAAGCACTGGCATTGTGGAGCATCAATGGAGGAATTAACAGAACAAGAAGATGAATCAGTTGAAATCAGTGCTGCCAAAAGTACCTGAATGACATGCCTGTTGATGTCACTAAAGACATGGACATTATTAAGTGGTATGCAGTACATCATGTTCTACTATTATTTTCACTACTAAAGCTTCTCAAAGAACCATTCAAAGCAGTATCTGATGCTTGCTCACATTGCCAAAGATATCTGCACCATTCCAGCTATGTTGGTTCCATGCAAATGACTTTTCTTGGCTGGTGCTGAAGTTGCAACTGACTGTTGATCATGTCTCAGTGCCAAAAAGTTTGAACACCTCTAAGTCTTGAAGCACAACTGGCATTCCAACACTTCTAGCATGGCCAAGTATAATTCATCTATTTGTGAGGAGATTGATCTAGAGTTTATAGAGCTTTTTACACAGGATGAGGGGTTGGGAGACTGGAGTTATATAGATGAGGTAGTTGAACTGTGAACATTTGTAACATCTGTATGTACTCGCTGTGTATTAATCCCATCCTACTGATAATAGGACCAGTTTAGTTGGCGACTGGTTGCAACTGGTTGCATGTAAATTTCTTATATTGGCAACTGGTAACTGAATAAATCTTCCAGAGCTGCAACCTTCAACTGCAGTCCAGTTCAAAACAGTTGCAGTCCAGTCCAGTTGCCAGTTGTGCAACCATTAGGCAACTGGACCTTTAAACACTATGAGCCATGGTAGTCATTATCAAGGACTGACTGCATCTTCTTATGCATTTTCCAAAAGCTCTCCTCATTCTTGACTAGAGCAACCTTACCTTCCATTGCACCATGAGCAGCATAAGAATCAAGGACATCCTTGATCTAGATAATGATTAATAACATAAATGATGGAGAAATATATCTTACATATGATGCCACATAAAGCACAGCTGTATATAGCACAGTCTCATGAAAGAGTGCATCAAGAAGATCTGATGGTAAGCAACACGAATGCAATTGTGTGAAAAGTTTGATGCTCAGCCCTGGAGACATGACAGTTCAACACAAGGGATATATACATATGAAACTTACTTCTTCATCTCATTCACCTTGAGGGAAATTGAACTTATGTGCCAGAGTGCTTGCTCTAGCCTTTATTGCATTCAAGTGCTCTGACGACATCTTCAAATGGGGAGCAGAAAGTTGATACTCGATTGGAACAATGTCTTGGATGACCTTTCATACTTTACTGTAAAAGGTTTCCATACACAAACCACCATATCATCCTTGTGTTTCTTCCAGTAGCCTGAAACTCATGATAGGTATGTACATACACAAGGCTGCCATAGAAACAGCTACACACCATCTTCAATATTATGGCCCATTTTGGCAAAATAGGCCATAGTGTCATTAAGGACATCAAATGCCATTGACTGCATCATGCATTGAGGGAAATAGATCAGACATGATTTGATGAGACTGAAACTGAAACTTGGCAAGGTTGATCATTGCAGTGCACATCTGAGGATAAAAGCACACAATGGTAGGGTCCTCACATTTGTCTTTCACAGTGTGCTTCTTTCATCTTGTGGCCATGGGCTCAACTTCATCATGAGCATCATCTAGACTAGCCATATCAGAGGTTCAGCTCTCATCTCTGGTCTGCAACTGTTGAGCATGGCTGAGCTGTGCTTCAGATGGCACATGTGGATGATGGTTCTTGGCATGGTGGCAGTCCAAAACATTGTAGTCAACATCAACCTATGTAGAATTAGTTATATCCTCAAAGAAACTTAGTACTTATGGAGTCAGCTCAATCACATTTCTTCTGCATGCGAGTAGAATATTGTTGCCTCACTCCCTGTTCATATTCCATTATACAAAGAGTAGTACAGTGGAGATCTGATGACTTACACCTCATGTTGACTAGTGACTTGAGCATGGTGGCACATGGGTAGCTTGCTGAACAGGTGGATCCTCGGTTTCAGCAGGCTTGTCAAATGTGAGAGCATTATGTTATTGCCTCATTTCCTGTTGGTCATCCCATTATACAATAAATACAGCGAGTGCTTGGATTGACTTACACCTCTGAGTTGCATTACTTGCTGGTCACTCGAGAGTGGTGGTGCATAGGCAACCTGCTGAGCAGGTGGATCATCAAAATTGAAAGGCTTATTGAAGCCTAAATCAAATGCATCATGTACACTCATGTTGATGTCCTCATCAGATACAGTATGTCCCCAATAGTGATATCATTCAGAGTATTTTCACACCCATGGAAGTGTTTGTGAATGTAATGAATGCTTTTTTCAATCACAGCCTCTGTCAGTGTGCATTCTTCATCACTGTTGGCATTGGTGTCTTCAATAGTGTTTAAGTTGAAGATCTTACTTTCTTTCTCCATAGCTTCTGCTCCATCCTTCATGTTGTTATAGTCACCCTGGTACCCAGTGAAATCTATATTCATTTCATTTGTGGATAAGTGGACATTGCTGTGAGAATGGACTTACTAGATTGATCCCCAGTGGGTACAGAGGTCTGATGTTGGTGTGAGGAATCCTTGGCTATCTTCTCCACAGAATGCCTCTCTCTAGTGTACAGTGCACATGCCTCAAGAATGATCTTCTTGCTAGGAAGGGTGTTGCAATGGGCCATGTGAGAAGGATAGACATTGGCCATTTGATTGACTGTGCTTAAGTAGTGGCATGACTGGATCTCAGAGTCTAAGCCTGTTCACTCAGGGTGGGGGATCTCCAAAGAGCAGGAATGTTTACCAGTGTAAGTAGACATTTGGCCAAGAAGTTGAGATGCAGTGAGGTGGGCAGCCTGAGATGGTACCAGGCTAGAAGCTTGACTATGATCCTTCACTAAGCATTCATGATCAGTGCTGTCAATTTGTCCCTACCAGATCATCCAAACTCTTGGTGGTGGGTCACTTCCATCACAAGTGTATAGCAAGCAGAGTGTTGCAAATGCTTCAAGACCACCATATTCAAACTCTTCATCTTTCTGCAAGTACATATTCTGGTAATACATACTTGCTTATGTAATATGACATTATAAGGCTAGACCCATCACATGACATGACATCATCCCTTATCTCTTATCTATGATGTCATAGTCTAGACCACCTCATATTAAACACATGTTTGTAGCTTAGTCAGACCTCATGTATTTAATTTAGTAGAACATATATAAAGTGGCCAAGAGTTCTTAGCCCCCATCTCTTCCTTTCTCATATGTGTTGTTGAAGCTGAGGGTCATGCCCTATAGTATTTGCTTTGGTCACTTCATTAGATCAAAGCTGCCCATACCTCTCCCTCAATATTGATCTGCATGTGGTATCTGCAGCAAAGCTTTTCATCATTACACATGTTCAGAAAGCTGATCCACAGGTGTGAAGTGGACATTCAATATGGCTAAACTATAGATTTACTATAAATTACTATAAATACTATAGTTACTATGATACTATGATTTCTATGACACTATGATTTCTATGGCCACTATAAACACTATGGAATGCTATCAGTACTATGAACACTATGAACACTATAACACTATGAACACTATGGCCACTATAAATACTATGAAATGCTATTAGCACTATAAACACTATGTATACACTATGGCAACTATGAACACTATGATAAAATCCTGGTTTTGCAGATGTTACTCTATTGGGAGTATGGTTGCCCCATAATAGCTTGAAGAAAAACACTTCAATATAAAATATTTTGTTATATGATGGTCCACCATTACTCTAGTTCACTTTGATGAGGCTAAGACTCCATTTGAGGAGACATGCTCATTCACCAGAAAATAAAGACCAATCTGTTAGCACATAGTGAGTCAGCATAGCAGTACTACCTGTGCAAAGTAGTGGAGTTTCAATTTCTTCTGAAAGATTTGCAGTCTCAGCATACTAAAATGTCAGCTATTGCCAGGCAGAATCCAATTCTCTCTCTCTCTCCCCCTTTTTGACTCTCCAGTCATGAGATGGCATACAAGACTTGTTCTTATGAGATGAAATCCCTGTGGAGTCCTCTTCATGGTAGTAGCAAGCAGGTTCCTTTTTTTAATGCAGATCAAGATTGGATGCACTTACTTTGGCATCAAATATATTATTCTGAAACCTAACTGGAACTGGACTGGGAATATAGACTTCCAGTTAGAAGCCACCAATGTTTCTCTTTTTTTTTTTTTACTCAAAGCATTTTTTAAGGCTTATAAAGTCACTCCTCCTTCCACAAATCTTTACTCTATCTCTATCTCCTTTTCTCTCTTTCCTGTATATTATGATGTTGGGCATTTCAGACAAGATTGATAATCTGACCAACCAATTTGCATTCCTACAACTGGAGTTCAATCAGAAGATGAAATTAACTCTAGGTGATGCCAGCACCTGGGACAACAACAAAGTGACCTTCCACTTTTGGTGGGTCAAAATAAAACTTTATCTCAAAGTCAAGAACTATGACCAAAGAGAAGAAACTTATGCCATCTTGTGCCATATGATTAGCATTGCTGTCCAGTTCACAGTGCAAATGCTTGAGAAGTTCACTAATGAAGATGACACAGATAAGTGGCCTAATGTGGCCCATCTAGAAAAGGCAATTAAGAAGTATTTTGTCATCAACTTGCTGCAACATAGATCTTATAAAAAGTTGCTAAACATGAAGCAAGGGAGTGACTTCCACTCTTTTATAAGGGAATTCAAAATACAGTGTGGAAGAAGCAGTCCACATCCTAAAAAGGGCTGTAAATTACAAGATACTCACATGATGCTGTATAAAATATGTCATCTCTGAACCAATGCTCTAGAAGTGGAATTAAAACTACAAAGGTCAGATCAATCTTTGGTCTGGGTATCTGCTCTAGTCAATAGCAGTGCCACACATTGTTTTATCAACCAAGATTTTGTCACAGTGAATGCCATTGCATCTAAGCAACTGGACAAACTAATAGAAGTCCACAATCCTAATGGATCAGCCAATGTTGGCAAAGAAATCAGCCACTATTGTGACATCATTGCACATATGATTGATGGAAACAATACAGCACACTCATTTCCTCTGCATCTTCATGTTTCTAATTTAGCTACAAATGCAGTCTTCTTAGGTTACAAGTTCATAGCACAAGATAATCCTTCCATTAATTGGAAGAAAGATTAGCTAGCTTTTAATAGGTGTGGTGATGTTTGTACTCAACAAGCATCTAATTTATGAATGTGCACTTTGTCTCTGCTAGAACAAGAAACTCTCAAAAAAGATACTTTCTGTAGAGTTGCATGATTATTTGGATGTATTCTTGAAACAGAAGTCCACTCAAATGCCTCTGTGTAAAACTTAGGATCATGCAATTGATTTGCAACCAGACTTTGTCCCTAAAAAAGGCAAAGTTATCTCAATGTCTCAAATGGAGCTATTGGAAATTTGTACCTTCCTCAACACTGAGCTAGAAAAAGGTTATATTTGCTCTTCTAAATCACCTCAGATGGCACCAGTGTTCTTCATTCCTAAAAAAGATGGAAAAAAGCATTTGGTAATAGACTATAGATATCTAAATGAGGATACTGTTACCAACACATACACTTCCTCATATAGATCAACTGCTTAATAAGCTTCATGGTGCCAATATGTTCTGTTATGATTGGACTATGGCTCCTATTTCTTTTCTCTTGTCTTAGCCACAGTGTCTTCCATTGTGCCTCCAGATGCCTCACTAGCTATTCTTGCTGGTTCACCCATCATGCCTTGCCAGTCATTCTACTGGCATATACCTATTTCTGCTTCCCTAGACCAACAGTCTCTGGCACTGTGTGCCATCTTCATCTTTCTCTTTCCCTTGGACTCATAAGTTTATGACTGTTATGACAGGTGTGGGTAGCATCAGCCATAGACTCAATGTGCAACCTAGAGCTGTAAGGCAAGGATAAGGGGCGAAGATTCCAAGCACAATGCAAGGTAATCAGTCACTACTCTACCTAAGTGAGTATGTAGAAACATCGAAGATGGAGGAAGAGTATCCTCGAGTGAAGATGCTGTAAGGCCAAGAGGTTTCTTAGGGAGAGCAGAGGGGAGTGAGAGGGTTAAAGAGGCAATAGATTGCAATCTCAAGTAGGCTCAAGCTAAGAATACACTGATTGATCTACACCCTATTTATAAGTACAATTGTGCACAGACCAAGCAATGCAGCAGTATGATAAGAGAGGAAACTAAAAGGGAAAACTGGAGATAAGGATAATGAGTCATACACAGCATGAAACAAGCTGTGTATGATAGAAGTACATGGAATCTTATAGAACATTTGAGTTAGAGATAAGAGATAAGGGAAACACACAGCCATGACATTAGCTAATCAAAGGGCTGTGAAAGGAAAAAGAGGGATGAATCATAACAATAACACTGCATGTTGCTCTGTTTCACCTCTGCCCTTGGACTCTCTTCTTTGGCACCACATGCCCCTCTTTTTCTCTTTGTTTCACTCTACTGCTTCTGACACCTCATGTCACTTATCCTTTTCTTGGGTATTTCACCCAAGCTTCTCTTCTACTGCTGCCACAGTCCTTATGCTGCAGCACATTCTCTTCTGATCTTTTTTGCTGTGCATTTGCTTCTTATTTCTAATCTGCAGTCTTCTTCTTACTCATTCATACTGCAGATTACTCATAGATGCTTACCTCTCTTTCCTCTTATGTCTTCCTTTGTCTTTGAGGCTCTTCTTAGGCCTGGTCCATGCACATCCCCCATATATATAGAGAGAGGTGTAGTACAAGCCATGTACTCCAGCTTGAGCCTACATGAGATAGCAATCTATTGCATCTTTGACCCTCTCACTCCCCTCTACTCTCCCTAAGAACCTCTTGGCCTTACAGCATCTTCACTTGAGGATACTCTCTCTTCATCCTCAATGTCACTACATACTCACCTAGGCAGAGTAGTGACTGGTTGCCTTACATTGTGCTTGGAACCTTTGCCCCTCATCTTCATCTTGCAGCTTTAGGTTGCACTTCGAGTCTACAGCTGATGCTATCCATACCTGTTGTAACATATTCACCATGCTGGATCTCTATTGGGGTTATATGAACATTTATATGAATGAGGATAATGAATGGAAAGGTGCCTTTGTTACTCTGTTCAGGTGCTTTGAACCCCTGGTGATGTATTTTAGTTACAAGAATACATCTGCTACATTTCAGGCAATGATGGATGATGTATTCCATGAGCATTACAATGACACTACAACTTAACTGAATAACTGGATTGTCTCATGCTCAGTATGCTGAGAAAATTTGTGAGGTTTTGCAGATCTTACAGGATAATGATCTTTACTACAAGCCTTCAAAATGTTTCTTTTTTAAATCTTCTGTTGACTATCTGGGTATGGTCATATCTAAAGACAGGGTAGACATTAAAAATTGAAAACCAGTGCTATTGCAGATTGGCCCAGACCATAATCAGTTAAACAAGTACAATCATTCCTGGGACTTTGTAATTATTATATAGAAAACTTTGTACATACATCTAAACTATTAACTGAGTTGACCAAAAAAGATGTATCTTGGACCTGGGGTCCTGATCAGGTGAATATATATATAAATTTAAAAGAAAAATTCACAACCACACCTCTACTCACATACTCAGGCAGCAAGAAAGAGTTACACATAGAAACTGATGCATCAGACATCACGACAGGAGCAGTGCTTTCAGTTCATAGAGAAGACAGTCTCTGGAGACCATATGTATTTATCTTGCACTCCTTTGATTCTGCAGAGCAGAATTATCCTATTTATGATAAAGAAATGATAGTAGTTTTCCATACTTTGAAATAATCTAATTGAATGACCAAGATTTGAAATATGGACTGATTATAAAAATCTGGAATATTGGAAAAAACTGCAAACCTTGTTGCCATGTCAAGCTCAATGGCATGCTTTGTTACAAGAATTCAATTACATCCTTATCTATAAACCTGACTCTACCAATAAATTAGCAGATGCTCTAGTGATGCAGTGCAGAATCTGAATGAGGGCATAATGGTATTACCACCACAATTTATTATCAATAATGTACATCTCAATTTATCTTTTCTAGAATGTCTACAAAAAATGTCAAAAAACCTAAAAATACCATCCTCTGTCACTTGCTGGTTCAATGAATAGCAGTCAGTATATATTAATGACAACAACCACATATTTATACCTCCAGGCTTGAGGATAGAACTCTTAACTTTATGATATGATTCACCTCTTGTAGAACATATAGGACAGCAGTGAACTTATTCTACTATCATGCAGCATTTTTTCTGGCCAGAAATGAAAAAAAGAAGTAAACAAATACATTGACCATTGTCAGATCTGTGCATAATCTGAATCTAGTTCATACCTACCAGCTGGAAAATTACTTCATCTTCTAATTCCACAACATCCCTGGCAGGATATTTCCATTGACTTTATATCAGGTTTTTCCTTAGTAAATGGACTAGATTCCATCTGTATGGTAGTAGATCAATTCTTAAAAGAATTTATTTTGTGCCATGCACCAAAACCATTAATTCAAAGAAGCTAGTAGTGCTTTTCAGGGACCATGTCTAGTATAAACATGTCCTGCCCCAAAGCATTATTTCAGATCGAGGACCTCAGTTTTCCTCAGTTTTCATAGTAGAACTGTGCAAATTATGAACAAATAAACAAAAAATGTCTACTGCTTACTATCCGCAGACAGACAGACAAACTGAGCATGTTAAAATAAATCAAAAAGAAGTGCTCAGCCATGCCAGAATATTTCATCAGTAATTCTATGTGATTACCTCCTTGATTCATGTTTCACTTGATATGGACTGTCATATTTTAGGATATGATATCAGCAATGCTACTTGGCAAGCCACCACTGATCTATCCAATGCTTCTCTGGCTATTAAGGAGTTTTATTGAAAAAACCTGGCTGTGCCCAGAAAATTCAATGGTGTCATTTTGAAAGAACTCACCTCCCTATTCTATAACTCTAATTAAATCTGGAATATTTAATCTAAAGACAGGGTAATATTGCAAATGCTTCAAGACCACCATATTCAAACTCTTCATCTTCCTGTGAGTATTCTGGTAATACATACTTGCTTATGTAATATGATGTCATAAGGCTAAACCCATCACATGACATAATGTCATCCATTATCTCTTATCAATGATGTCATAGTCTAGACCACCTCATGTGAGACACATATAGCTTAGTCAGACCTCATGTATTCATATAATTTAGTAGAACATATATAAAGCAGCCAAGAGTCAAGTTGAGCCCCAGCTTCAATCTCTTGTGTCTTTGACCAAAGTCCTTAGGCCTCATCTCTTCCTTTCTCATGTGTGTTGTCAAGGCCAAGGGTCATGTCCTACAGCATTTGCTTTGGTCACTTCACAGATCAAGTGTACAGTAAGCATTGCAAGCATAGTCATTGCAACTGTAGAGCCCAGGGAGCAACATCCACATGGAGCATAGCAAGCAGGTGATTGGGTGGTGAGCACAGTGAGCAAGTGTGGAGCATAGCAAGTGGGTGGTGAGTGTAGCAAGTGAGTGTGAAGCAGGGCTAGTGAGCAGATGGTGAGCACAGCAAGTAGATGGTGAGTGCAGTGAGTGACTGTGGGTGCACCAAGCAACTTCCATTGCCTGGGCAAGATGCAGAACTCACCACTCTGCTACACTTTACTACACTTTACCACACTTACTGTACACATTATGCAATGAACCTGATTACTAATCACAATTACTACCAAACAGATAATGTCTGAGTTCAAAACACCATGTGGTTTTTAAGAAATAAGCGAAAAAACAAAAATACATGAAAAAACTGAAAATAGTGAGAGAACCAAAATATGTGGAATGTATTACTTTACCATGTGAAAATGCACAGCTCGGCTTCAAAAAAACATGCAAAGCACATTTGGGGCTTTGCAGCGTCATTGGTGCAGATAGTTCCCTTGCTAGAGGGTACTGTTTACTTGAACTACTTGGACTTGACTTTTCTCAATTGTAACTCTCGAGGCACTCGACTCATTTGCTTATTTCACTAATTTAATGACTTGGGGCCCTTTTTTCAGCATGCCAAGTGTGGCAAGTGCAGATACAGCCATGTGCAAATTATGGATGCTATGACTACTATCCCTTCCACAGGTTTCGGCAGGTGCTCAGTTTCAGCACCTTCTAAATGAGGGAGATGAGCACCATGCCCAGTCACGTTGAATCATCACTCTGGTGTCACTTCATGACTTGCTGAGTTTGAATCCCTTGGACCGGCTGCACACCTTGCCGAGCGTTGGAGGAATGGGGCTGCTATGCCTTCGCAGGTCGAATGGCTGACACCATGCAGGGCCGTATCAGTCAAAGTCAGATCTGACATATGAATTACGGGTTCAGGAGGCACTGCAGGGCATCGTGAATGGCCTCTACAAGTTGGTCTCTGAAGTGGCCTGAGTGCAAAATGTACATCTTAGTGAATTATACTGATATATTTACTTTTAACATCATGTTAAGGTTTCCCACATGACTCTGAGTGATCACAAGTTAGCGAATCATGAATCACGACATGTAGCAAGTGTCAAACAACAAATCTTGACACTGGCACAGGAGCAGGTCCTCATGGAGTGGTGCCAGGCATCATCATCCGCTGCAAATCCAATCCATTCGACAGACCTCCGAGCACAGGTCAGGCAGCTCACAGGTCAATTACCATCATGAAAGTGGACCAAGTTATTCCTTCAATGCCATCCATCACTTGTCATTGCCTGACTCCAGCAACTTGATCCCAAACATGCACAGAACTTCAATAAGACAACAGTCGGCGATTTTTTTGAGATGCAGAAGCCATTTCTTAACATTCCACCTGAACACCTGTGGAATACAGATGAGAAGAGTAATCAGATGAGAGGGGGGAGGCGAAATAATGGCATGAAATATATCTATGCCCACACGGACACCGATCGCTATCATATCCATAGTGATAATCTTGAACTCATAACGATCCTCAAATGTGTCAATGCTGCTGGTAACAAGATGCTGCTTTCATAAGCTAGGAAGGCCACCCGACATCAGGCATATTCAAGACAAAGTCGGTGGGTAAGTGATTTAACTGTTATTGCAAGACACAAATTCTGATTGCATTGTTACAGTGTGTCATTCTCAGAATCTGGTTGGATGGACCATGAAATTGCTGTATACTGGTTAGAGCATCACTTCATTCCATGTGCCAAAAAGTACTGTGTTAATCCTGCTCAACCCATCATTCTTTATCTTGATGGGCATGATTCCCATGAGTCAAACGAGTTCAAAGCCATCGCATACAAGCATGATATCGTGGTCTGTGCATTTCCATCCAAGATGACACACAAACTCCAGCCACTGGATGTCGGTATCTTTGGGACAGTTCAATGTGCATGGTCAAAGCATTGTGACAAATATCTAATGGAGGGCGTTCGGATTGACCATTACAACTTTATTCATGAATACATGTCCATCCATCATGTCATCACCCCCGATCTCATTCAAAAAGCCTTCAAAAATACTGGGCTTTATCCACTTGATCCCTCTATATTTAGAGACAAAGACTTTGCTCCAAGTCTTATGTACCTCTTCCAACACAGCCCATGTTCTACCATCCTATCCAGCAGATGTTCCAAGTTCTCCCATCTCAGCTGCAGGTGATCTCACAGATGAGTCAGATGACTCTGACTTCCTTCCTTTCGAGTCAGACTGTCACCGTGATTCAACTGAGTCAATTCATGATGGTGAGCTTGAAGAAATAACTCCTGTTGTAAATGAGTGGTTGGATCATTCTGAGTTGGTGCCAGTTGCCCCACCACTTTGCAGAAATAGCCCTTACCACATAATGATCACCTGATTGAGTTCCAGTGATGATTGTGTTGCATCTCTTGCTAGTGGTCCCTCAGCAGGCTCATGCTCACTGGCTGCTATCTCAACTTTTAAGCAATTGCATGCACTTTCGAAGGAAGAACTCTGTCACATGCTTCAAGACTCTTACCAGCAGAATATCAGTTTACTGGAGTTGAATCAAAGGCTCCAGGCACAACTCGATGCTGCTAATACTCACTGTACATTGTCAAGGCGGGAGGTATCCGAGCTTCACCTATAACTTGACAATGCTAAGAAGAGTCGTCCACATCACTCTGTCAAGGTTCGAGCAAGATTTGTGACAAGCTCGGAGTTAAAAGAAGACTTTGAAAGGGCTGAGGTCAAGCAAAAGGAGAAGGAGAAGGCAGACACAGAAAAGCTAGAAAAGAAGAAGGTAGATGAGGAAGCACGGCAGCTACAGATTGAGTATGACATCAGAAACAAGACATTTGATGCGCTCTTGACATTCCACCACAAAGATGACTATATCACGCTTGCTGGCTGCTCTTAGAATTTCACGTGATGGGACTATTAAGGAACTAAAGACTCATATCAAGGAATATTTAGCTGATCCCTTGCATGCTGACATTGCTTGGAATTCTCATTTCACAGCACTTTTTCAAGCCAGTGCAAAACTGAACACTCGAAATGTCTCAGTGAGCAAAGTCAACTCAGATCCTGAACAAGGTGATTTCATGCCGCTCATGCCACAAGTACAATCTGATGTACATGACATACACAACATGCAGTTGCCCCCTCATGATGCTAGTACATACTACCATATATACACTCATTCTATGCACCCCAGGCTGCAAGTTCAAACTGTTGATACATCTCAAATTGCCTCATCCTCAAATGTACATACTAGTCAGCCTCCATATATTGGTTACCCATCATTTCTAACATCTAATACCTATGATTAATGGTTTTCAAAGTAGTTTCAATGCCCATTTATCAGGCCATGGAATAGCTTAAAATCTCATTTCTCAAGCAATGATTTTCGGCTTTAGTTCTCACTCAGCTCAACTCTGATGGTCACAGTACATCAGCACGAGACTGCCGAAGTGGCAAAACCATGTGATGCATAGAAGAACAGAAGTGTTACAGACGGAAGACAGATGGAATACAATGGAACAACAGAGTACCATGTATAATCAGACTGGCACAAATACACAATTAGACATAGAGAAAACTTATCCCTCCCTCACCATGCCCCAACACTCTGAATGTGAGCAACTTCTTCAACAAATTGACATGGCCCTCCTACAAGTATTCCAGGTGAAACAAGCAAATATAACCATGCGATATAGGGCACTCGAGCTTGATAATGATAGCGAGTCCTGGTCGGAAAATAAGGGGTCCATTTCTGATGGGTTTGATCCAATAATCATAACACCCCCTATACCTCCATCGCCAACTCTTCCGCCATGCAGATTGGAATCTGATGAATCTAATTCTGGATCAGATACCTTGTCTGACATCCTCATCAAAAGAGACAAAACCTACAATCAGCTCATTGGCACAATTCACGCATTACATGATGAAGTGGAACAGGCTCGGGTCCTAAACTGCTTGCAAGTTCCATTGCTGTGTGCACCACAGTTGCATTTACTGGAGCACTTCATGGTATTCCGGCCACACCTGTTTCGGAAAAAACTTCGTGTGGACTGGCGAATTTTTGACTGCATCCTTGAAAAAATACGGTTTAATCCAATTTTTTTGAACAAATCAAACAACCCACAACTGCCGGTCTCTATCCAGCTTGCTATATTTCTCAATCGTGCAGGCCACTATGGGAATGCTATCTCACCTAAGGATGTAGGACAATGGGCTGGGATTAGCATTGGCTCAGTTATCAACTGCACTCACCGAGTCATGGTAGCACTCCTGGCACTTCATAATGAATATATCAGAGTTCCCGCTGTGGATGATGAGGAAATGGAACAGGCCAGGGTCTATATAGAGCAGTGTTCTTGTCCAACTTGGCGAAATGGGGTTTTTGCAGCAGATGGTTCAATGCTCCCACTGTTCCAGAAGCCTGCCCACTATGGCAAGACCTTTTATGATTGAAAGGGACGTTATTCATTAAATTGTCAGGTATGTATATAGTACACTCACCTGTGCCATGAACGTTTGATCACATTTGACAGCTTATCATAATGCCACACAACCTGCGTATTGTTGACTATTGTCTTGGATATCCAGGCAGTGTTCATGATGCACAAGCATTCATGGCAACGTGCCTTGCAAGTAATCCTAATGAAATGATACCAGCCAACCATTGGATTTGGGCAGATAGTGCATACCCATCGCATCCATGGTGCGCTGTGCCATTCAAGTCAGTGAGGGGTGCCTTGTCACGTGAGAAAAACCTGTACAATAAGTATCTGTCAAAGGTTTGAGTTTTTTCTATTCACATTCATTGATAACAATCACTAAACTCACTTTTCAGGTTCGTGTTCACATTGAACATACATTCGCAGTCCTAAAAGGGCGGTTTCAGAGTCTGCGCAAGATCTGTTTGAAGATGCAGAACAAGCAAGAGTTGAAGATTGCGGTGCACTGGGTTCAGTGTTGTCTCATTCTACACAACATGATCTTGCACTTTGAAGAGGAGCTTGGGATCGAAAGTTCCATGCAATGGGCCAGACAAGAGGGTCAGGATCCAGGGCATCGATTAACACCAGTTGTTGTGGACATTGTTGAGGGCATGCCAGGTCAGGTGTTTCGGGGGAACTTGATGCAAGGTTTGTTCGCACATCTTGGAATGCTCAGATAAATATTTGTATTCGGAATCAGTGTTCAACAGAATGAAATACCATACAAGTACACTCAAGAGAACAACAACATGCATAGTATGCTGGTGAATACATAACATAAAAAAAGATACCTGTGGAGAATACAAACCAGACAACATGAATACAGATTAGACATAGCACACAAACACTGAGCGAGCAAGGCAATGGACCGACGGTAGCACCAGGCCTAGTTTGGCTCTGCATTTGACTGGCCAGCGCCCTGCTTTTGAAGCCGAATTTCCTCCAACCGAATCTGTAGCTTAAGCCTCTCAAGCTCAAGGCCAACAAGTTTTTCGTCCTGCAACTTGAGCTCGTGCTGTTGCTGAACCAGTTCAATTTGCTTTTGTGCTAAGTCATGTTGACGCTGGAATTCAGCATCCCGATTGACTTGCTCCTGCATCATTTGCTCATGCTGGACAGCGATCTCCTTTTCTCGGAGGGCGTAGTTCATCTTGGCAACAGTATGACATGTGCGGTGGGCTTCCAGTGAGTTCTCCCATGATGCCATATCCTTTGTTACCATGCTAATCTTGTCAAGCTCATCGTGGACATGGCTTGCCATCCGGTTCACCTTGTTACCTGTGTTGGTACTTGCACATGGAGATACACTTGACTCGGAGGTAAGGTGGTGGTGGGGCAAGTGATGTGATGAAGAGGATGTTGGCCATTGATATGGCGTCTGATGGCAAAATGCTGCATGGCTATCATAGAGTGCCATTCTTGTTTTGCCAGATGCAACCATCAAGTTTGCGGTTGGAAGAGTGCTGGCATTGGGCATCGGAGCCTGCACAGGATCATTCTGAGCTATGTATGTTAGTCGGACTAGAACACCTGTAATAAATTACATACGTTTACATCAGCGGACAAATCAATGTCCCCCCTTTCTCCCTTATCCAGCCCATAAAAATCCACATCGAGGTCAAGTTCAGGCCTGTTGGGTTGCACTTCATCGTCATCAACAATCATACCATCACCCTCCTTTGAGGGGTTAGACACTGGTGTCTCAGGCCTATCCTCAAGCCACAGATCCAGGGCATTGACATCCATGGTCTCTCGCTCCACAGGTGGCACTTCTTCATTGAGTACCAAGTTATTCTGTATGAGATCGAGAAGGTTTTGAGAGTGATTGATATGAGGTGCAGAGGAAATTGTATCGCTATCGAAACCTGGTATACTGTGCCATATTTCATCCAGCTCCTCATAATGAGGAAACTGGCTGTGAGCTAAATCTATTCAAGTTGAGAAATATTAGTAAAATTGAAGGTACAACAAAAGATCATACCAAAAAGGTTATCATGTCCATCTTGTGGCCCAACGCCTTCACCTGTGGACCTGAACCTTTTTTGCCACTTCCAGTATTCAGATTTTAGCCTAACGGATGTGTTTAGTATCAACTCGACCAACAATAAATTGCGAAACTAATCAAGTACTTACCCATGTAGACGGTTGGCAACAGAGACTGTGAAACGCTCTGGATCATCCGTGTATGTAGAATCTTTTCCCTCAAAGATCTGTCGGGCAATTACAGCATGAACCTCCTTCTTGGTTCGGCCAGATGGCCATTCACCTGGAGAAGGGGGAGGAACTGCATTTGGATTGGTGTGATCGTTGAATAAAATGTGCTGATCAGCCACTCAGTTCACGATCCAAGTGACAAGTGTTCCAACATGGTCAGGAGACCATGAGATATTTGGCACCTTGGGTGCATTATCTGCGAGAGCATTAGCCACTGCCTTTCCTTTACCTTTACCTCACCCTTTTCCCCCGCTTGTCGCACCCCCTTGACTACCCTTTTTTGAATTTACCTCTGCATGGCTTTTCGGAGCCTTCGAACCACTCGCCATGTTCAAGGATATAACCTGTAGGCAGGCTGAACGACGAAGATGCTGTCGAAGGACTGGCATGATTTTCAAACTCCGAATGGAAAGTAATTGTGGAACGTGGAACGTTTCATGGCCATCAATGCCAGCACCAATGGCAGTTGTGAGAACCACTATTACTACCACACTTCCTAGATACTAATATACTCTGTTAATACGTTGGAGACGATGCTGTTAATCTGATATCTGAGCGGAGATTGATTATGATTATGTCAGTGTGACTAACTGTGACGAATTCGTGACTCATTGTGACTGACGAAACTGAGCACCTGCCGAAACCTGTGGAAGGGATAGTAGTGATGCCGCAGCCCAGCTCAGCCTGAAAGCCGCGGCTTAGGCCTAGGCTGCGGCTCGACAAAGATGACGACGACTGATGACGACGATGACTACGTCGCTTGTCGTCGTCGTCATTGTCATGTGTGATGTGGTTGTGACTGAGGGGGGGCAAGGGCAGCGCATCAAGTGCATCCTTGACGCATCGTCGCGGTGAATGATGGTGCAAGGGCAAGAGCGAAATGACGATGACGATGACTCAACGCCGTCGTTGTCAGTAATGTGTGACATGGTTGTCGCAGAGGGGGGGCGAGGGCGACGAATCAAGCACGTCATCGCGGTGAATGGTGGTGCGAGGGAGGGCATGAGGGTGAGGGCGAAATGGCGACGATGACAACGTGTCAAGCGCATCGACTGATGGACTTACTCACTTTATCGTCATTGTCATTGTCATGTGTGACGTGGCTGTGGCAGAGGGGGGGCGAGGGTGATGGTGACGGGGGTGGGGATGAGGGTGCAAGGGCAACGACAGCGATGCATTTGATGTATTATTGTTGAGAGTGGTAGTATGAGGGCGGTGATGTACTGCGTCGTCACCATGTGGGGTAGTGAGGGCTGGGGTGGGGACAACGGATGAGGGCAGGCGCAGGGGGGACGACAACAACCCGTGTGGTAGTGCGAGGGTGGCGACGGCGATGATGCAGGAAGTTCACAATGGTGGTGTGAGGAAAAGATGGATTGGCTGCCTGTGACAGTAATGACAATGACAACACGGGCAGATCACGTCGACGTTGTCATCGTCAGGATGTATAGGAGGGGGGCAAACGACGACGGCGTGAGGCCGGGGCTTTGGAGGCCTAGCCCGGCTCCGCTCAGGGCACTGGGTTGTGAATGCCAACTCTTTTCATTGTATTCAGTGCAGTTGATGGAACTGTTGATAACTCAGTGTGTCCTAGTTATAGCTGGAGGATTATGGCAAAACATTACCAGCAAAACTCGGCGGAAAACACAATTCAAAAACGTGTCGTTTTACGCAGAGTTTTGCAAACAGGTGTAAACTCAAAGTCAACTGACGTGCCAGTATCTTTGCCTGTGTAATCAGAACAATAAGAACCTCCCAGCGAAGTATGTGCGAAACAAATTATCAGCACCCTGTGCGATGTTGTCATCAAGTTCATCTGCAGTACCACTCAGCACGTGCGTACCATCTCACAGTGTTTCACATCTTTAACTGATCAGCTCTAGCACCAGTCCGTCGCCGTGCTCGCGAAACCATTCGGAACCAAACTTACTCGTGAGCGGAAACACCGTCGTCAACTTGAAAGCTGTTGCACTCTTTCTGATTTAGATGGCGCCTCGGAGGGCGGGTGGGTGTCTCATCGATTTCATCTTCTGATCATCATGTTATGTCAAACATCGTGCAAAACACATCAATCACAGAGGGTTGGAATGCAGCCATGTCAAGCGAGTAAAAATCGTAAATAATATATTCATCGTGTGGCTCACTGGCTCTGTAATGATATCAGCCTTGGTCTGATGAGACAATGCGGAGGTGTTACGTGCAAGTTGTGCAGCGTCAGACGTATCAAGCAAGAGTTGCAAATCCAACCTCCTCCGTTCCATAATCGAATACTGTATACACAGTCTGAAGAAAAGGCGCTCCGATGGTCCAGTAAACTGGTGAAATTCGAGTGCTCCTCAGCCCTGAAGATCTTTAAACGATAACGAGGAGAGAGACTTTACCTGGCCGTCGTTTGAAACCTGCAATAGCGCTAAAGCATTCGCTTGAACCCTCGAAGGTTGGTCCAAGGTTCATAAGTCTAGGGGGGATCCTGAACGTCCTGCGGTTTAACATAAATGCCACCCTTGGGAAATTATTACATGGGACTACAAATATTTCGGTGAAATGTCCTTGCTAAAAATAGCGAAAACGAAACGCATACATGTGTATAAACCCTGGCCGAATAAACGGCCACCAAATTTCGTATGCAGACGGCCAACTCGCGCTTCGTCTCCGATGATGAAATTGGCACTGGTATCAATGATGGCCGTTATACTTTTCTGATATGCTCGCAGGTTGTTGACGTAGATGTTATCTATAGTTATCTCCCAGTATCCCTGCTGGGTATTATAATCTATATAAGCAAATCTGCATGTAAATTGCAGTCAGAGTAGTAGCATACCGGGTCAACCACGGGCAGATAAGTTATCCGTCCATTATAAAGCGACGAATTTGCCCCCCCAATGTATAGTTCCCCTCCGTCAGGGGCGAGTTTGAGCGAGAACACTGGATTGATGACCTTGTGCTCTTCGACCAGTGTTCCGAACAACGTTTGTGCAGGATATTCTGAAAGAGATAGAAATGCCATTCCCAACATCCCATCTGCAGGGAAGTCGTTTCCTGCCTCGAACGAGGGCGAGTACGTTTCTGCGACACCAATCGTCTGAATGTCTGCCTACTCGGTGACGGTTAAAAGTGAAAGCACCCATGAACTACATTGAACGTACTGTGAAGCCAGCAAGGGTGACGTTATCCGTGAATTGCTTTCCTGACACAACTCTTTCCCAATATGCGGAAGTAAATGCATCACCAAAGTGTATAGAGAACTCCTCGTGTGTGTCCTTGGATGTTGGAGATAAATAAGGATTCCAACTTTTGTGTCCATTGCAGGTAAAGTCACAAAATGCCCCTGGCAAAAAAAGATCCCTGTGACACGTTAAGAATAGAGAAAAATGGATTACAGAATACACGATATATTACACTTACGCAGTTGCAGTGTCGATGGAAACTGCCGGGTTTAACTTGATCAACACACAGGCATATCATCGATGCGAGAGATATCGATATCTCTTACCGGTGAAGGGTTCAGGGGGGCTGCCGACCGTGATTGTGGTGTACCAATACATATGAAAATGGTTTGTGATTGGAGTGCCGGCGCCGGGCTTCGTTACCCTCCTCCATTCCCTTTCCGACTTTTCCGCGTCAGAGCGGGGAGCTTTTCCTGTGTTCCTCTTGTAATTTGATAAACCACGGCGCATCTTCCTAGAAAAAGGTTGGGGCAGTCAGAAATCGCATGAATAAGACTTACATGTCGACTGATTCAACGTGAGAGACGAGCGCATGAAAATTGACGGTGTTGTTTGGATACAGCCAGGAGGAGGAAGCATTTCTAGAGAGTGGCATGGCTCCGCCAAGACTCTTCCGATTTAATAGGTTCGCTGGCAGTGCAATAGCAAGAACAGCTGATGCAAGAGTGATCATACTCGACAGCGTGAGGTGCATTTTCGTGAGCCGACTCTTAACGGTGGACATTTGCGCAGTAATCTTGTTTGATTTTAACTATCTAAATGCACCACCGTTCCTTGATAGACAACTGTAATGATCCGGCAGAAACTCGATAATGAACTGATCGGCCCGGGATCTGAAACTTTTACTGAAACACTGGGTCAGTTGCATCACAAAAAGTGCGAAATTGGTAGTAGATGCACATGCATGAACATATCATGCAATATTTGTGGTATCCGAAAGGATTATCAGGCTCTCTCAAGCTAAACCTGTCAGTCAGTCCCGGCCTCGTTTCCGCCTCACCACCGTAGCCCAAGTGCGCTATGTCAGATATTGTCAAGACGTCGTATCGCGTCGCTGTAAGTACACGTTTACACTAGCTACGGTAACATGGACTGCGTAGCAGGAACTATGTTGCCATACCATTTACTGACACTTCCCGTACCTCGTACCTACCTACATCAGTAAAACACTGGTTTTCACACAGAGGTACAGACTGGTACAGACTTGTACAAAGGTACAGACTTGTATAGGCTAGTAGAGACTTATGGTCCAGCATACCATAATCAAATACAACCAAGCACAACCAAATACACTAACTAGGCTATAACCAAACATAACCAAATATACTAATCAAATACTAATTAAACACTAACCAAATATATACAATCAAGCATACTAATTAGATACTAACCAAATATAACCAAGTAGTCTAACCAAACACAACCAAACACACTAACCAGGCACTAACCAAACACAATCAAGCATACTAATCAGACACTAGTAATCAAATACAATCAAGCAGAGCAAACTAACTAAATACTAATCAAATAAATCCAAACACTAACCAACTGCTAACCAAGCACAACCAAACACAATAATCTATGTGACAATTCACTAACAAACAACATGCAGTAACACTAAATTAGTTATATCATAACTGCATTTGCACTAGATTATGCAATTCTACAATAGAATAAACACCATTACTAGATTTGGTATAGCCATTACCAAATATAACCATACTAACCAAATATAGCCACACTAACCAAACACAACCATACTAACCAAATATGGCAACCAAGCATGCTAACTAGACACCATCTAAATACAACTAAGCCTCCTAACTAGACACTGACCAAACACAATCAAACACTAACCAAATCAAATAATGATCTAAATAACAATTCACTAACAAATAACATATAATAGTACTAAATTG
>JBBPUL010000331.1:0-23795 GCA_038094675.1 Spongispora temasekensis | reverse complement strand
ACTAGGAATACTATGAGACACTATGAGAGTACTATGAAAGCTCTGTCAAGATGGACCCTCACTATGAGCACTATGATACTGTCCAGCACTGTCCAGCACTGTCAAGTTACTCCTGATTTTGCTGATGGGGTCGCCGTTGGCGACTGTGACCTTGCTGATGGAAGTGAAAGTGAGTAGTTACATAGTACTTGGCAATACAAGTTTCAGAGATGCAGAAGTACTAGTAGTACACCAGACTATACAGTACATCCAGCTTCAGTTTTCATCAATTACTGTGCACCTCAACTTGAGATTATATGGTCATGGTATATAGTGTTTTAAAGTCTGGTCCAGTCTGGTCCAGTCTGGTTTTTTTCCCATTTTGGGGGCAACTGCACTGTGACCAGTTTTTTGTATCTAGCATGACTGGGTAACTGCAACTGCAACCAATGATGACCAGTTGCATTCAGTTGCCAGCATGGTTACAACCAGTCACTACATTAACTGGTTGCAACCTTGTCATAACTAGTTGAGACCAGTCAGGACTGACTGAACAGGTCGGGACAAGTCAGAAATACTGATTAGCAAGCTGTAAATTAAGTACCAAACATTGTGCAACATGCTTGCCATGCGCTGCCTCATATAATAACTTAATAGTGGAACTGAAAATTTCCCCACCCACTTTTTGTATCATCTCCTTAACCTCCAAGTCATGTCGAATTCTCTTCGAAAATCTGGGTGTGATCAGCAACCTACCAAAAAAGTAGTTAGTCGAGCATCACCATGGTCAAGGAAAGTGGCAAAGCCATGGCCACCCCAAACAGCAAAACAGGGCAAGGGGAAAAAGCTGCACCACGATTCGTCAACTGAGTGATCTGAAGAACAAATTGATGAAGAGTCAGATGAAAGTTTCCAAATCAAGCAACATGGTGCCGACTCACCAGTGTGGAAGTGTCACCATTTGGGCACCAAGGCTACACCCAATGACACCCAATCTGTTCGCTCACATCGCTCCTCAGTTGGGTCTTATTGTTTATCCATCACTTCATATGTCTTGGTTCCAACTACCTCCCATTACATATTGGTCACCTCTCATTGTACATTGGTCGCTTCTTGTCATACATTGGTTGTGTCACATCATTCTGGAAGGTCTGATATTGAGTCGGTAGCCTTGCTTGACAGCTCATCAGAGGAAGATACTGGAATAGTGTTATAATTGATCTATGGCCCCTATTATTTTTCCTTTGTCATAGATGCAGTGCCTCTCATTGCACCACTAGATGTCTCACCAGCCATCCTTGCTGGTTCACCCATGCCTTGCCAGTCATTCTACTAGCATATACCCATCACCATTCCCCTGGACCTATGGTCTCTGATACTGCATATCACCCTGGTTCACCATTGTCCCTTCGCTAACCTCCTCTGTTGGCTTATGCCATTTCCTTCTCTCTTGGACTCTTCCCTTTGGCACTGCATGCCTTCTTCACTTCCTGGTTTCACTTATTGCTTCCAACACCTCATGTCACTTATCCTTATCTCAGGTATTTCACCCGAGCTTCTCTTCTACTGCTCCCACAGTCCTCGTGCTGCAGCACATTCTCTTCTGATCTTCTTTGCTGTGCATTTGCTTCTTATTTCCAATCTGCAGTCTTCTTCTTACTCATTCATACTGCAGATTACTCATAGACACTTATCCTCTTTTCCCCTTATGTCTTCCTTTGTCTTTGAGGCTCTACTTAGGCCTGGTCTGTGTGCATCCCCCACATGTATATATAGAGGTGTAGCACAAGCAGTGTAACCTTAGCTTGAGCCTACTCGAGATAGCAATCTATTGCGTCTTTGACCCTCTTGCTCCCCTCTGCTCTCCCTTCGAACCACTTGACCTCACAGTGTCTTTGCTCGAGGATACTCTACCTTCATCTTCGACGTTGCTACATACTCGCCAAGGTGGAGTAGTGACTAGTCTCTGTGCATTGTGCTCAGGACCTACGCCCATCATCTTCACCTCACAGCTTTAGGTTGTGCATCGAGTCTATGGCTGATGCTACCTGTGCCTGTCATAACAAATAAGATATGAAGCACAGCCCATAAAGAAGGAGCATGCCAAGGACTTGCTCACCATTTTCTCTAATAGGGTTCAAGTCAAGTTCTGTAATTTTAACAGTGAAGTTGAGGTCTTGAAGGGGCATTGGTACAACATTTGCAAGTGAGTGTGAGTTAAATTATTAGAAGACAATGAGTACTTACTGCATGCCAAAGAGAAGATGAAGCGTACATCCAAAAACATGGAAACACAAAGCATTTCATATTGGTTCCAACTCTTTGTGTTGGCAGCATATTCATAGCCATTATGAGTTGTACTGACAGTATTGCACTGCACAGACCCTGAAAAAAAAAAAACACCACATGATGCTGCATGATATCATGAAGGCACAAATGAATGCAAAGAAGGGGCAATGGATGCTGGATGGGACAGTTCAAAGGACATCAAAGCCCAAGGAGTTCACAAGGGAGGATGTGTTGAAAGCTGTTGCTGAGTTTGTTGTAAGTGATGACCAAGTAAGTGAAACTAACAGCACTTCACTTTTGATAACACAATTACTTAATGGTTTACCTTTATTATAAATAGAGTCTTGTAGTCGCAAACATTGTTTAGGAATTGCTTAGTTGTGATGCAGCCAAACATGAAGACCATTGACTTACCATCAACTCATGACATTACGACATACATGTCATTTAGTTGTCTCTGTCTAATGTGTATATACGTATTCAGTAGGGTGACTGGACTGGTTGAGTGCAACTGGTTGCATGGTCAACCAGTTGCAGTCAGTCCATGACTGGTTAATGTATACTAGCCAAAACTGGCAACTGGCAACTGAACATAAGCTAAAGTGCTACAACCGGCAACTGCAATCCGGTTCTGATCAGTTGCAGTCTGGTCTAGTTGCTGGTCTTTTTCCAGTCTAGCAACTGGACTTTAAAACACTAATGGTACAGGTTGCTCATCATTGGTCAGTGCTACCACTGCCTGGCTGGCAGAGGGACAGGACCATGTTCCATCATCATGTCATTCATCAGGTCATCGAAGCTGTGTTATATGTCATTCATCATCATCTGAGTCACATGTCATTCATCATTTTCTGAGTCCCTGCTGTGGTAGTAATCCATCATCATCATCATCATTGTCATCATTCCCACGTTGGCATTTTGTGTAACAGAGTTGGAAGTGGGTGAGCACCGGTTGTGGGTGGTGTCATGCATGTGTGGTCAGCTGCCTTGCTGTCTGTTGCCACCACCTTATGGTCATCTTTGTTGTGCCACCACCATCATGTCGGACTTGACAAGGTCTAGTGTGGGGTGTAAGTAAGGGCAGAGACAGGGCAATGGAGGGAGATGGAGAGGTGGGAGAGGTGGAGATGCACCTAGCTGTCATTGCTATCTCCATTGCCTCCAGAGATTTGGCATTGACCCCTCCTCCTACTCACTCTTCTTATGTAGCAGTGGTGGTGGTGGGAACAGGAAAGGAGGAAGGGGTCTTGTAGCTGTCATGGCAGTGTGGTAGTTGTGGTGGCAGTGGCATGGTTGTAGTAATGGCTAAGTTGTTGTGGTCATGGCAAGTTGACGATGCTGACATTAGTAACTAGAATTTTTTTCTCAGTACCTTGATAATCTCTTCTAATGGATTCTCAATACTTCTCAGAGTTAAGTCAACCAAGGTGTTCCTTATGTGCTAAAAGAGGCAAAGGAGGGCAGCTTCAACAACTTCAACAGCTTGAGCATATTCAAGTTACTAAACCTTCTTGGTCATCCATGCAAGTGCTTTACATGGCTATGCAGGGTGAAGAAGTCAACCCTATGGCGCCCTCTTATGAGCCAGTTGAGGAAGAGGACCAGGATACCCAAGTTCCACTCTTGGCAGAATCTTCCATTCCAATAATGCAGACCCAGCCATCATTTATGTGGGCACAGCCTGGTGAACAGTTTGGTTTCAGGTTACCTGTTCAGAATCCTGTCAGAGCAAGGTGAGTCTTCAATCACTTAAGTGTCGTGGCCTTGTGACATTGTATTGTTAGGCCTTCAGCAGCAGCTTTGTCTGGTGGACCATCGTCCTGTAGCTCTTTTATCTTTTTGGCACCATTATCACATATGGATTCTACAGCACCCACTTTCCATGCCCCATCCAACTGGACTAAATGCTGACTATGGCAATGATGAACCAAGCTTTGGTGATGACAACACAAACTTCAACTCAAACTTTGCCACATGACAGGTGTCTCAACATCAGACCTCCCAATCTCAAAATGTTTCAGGTCTTGAAGATCAAGCCGATGTGGTCCCCCATTCACTTCGGCCTTCACATGGCACTCAGCTACATTGAACACAGTCTTTTATTCAAGTTCCTTCATCCCTGTCTCATTGTGCTGAATGGTTAACAGTGTCTACATAATCCATAGATACTCCAGAGTTCCAGAGCCAACATCAAACTTCTGGTGCTGGTAAATCATCTTCATATTATCCATCACTACTCATCAATTTTTGTTTCAAGATCCTGATCTGGTAGATGACAGCCTAGACAAGCTTCCAACTGCTCCCAACTCTCAGCATGACAGAGTTCCAGGTTTGCTGCCCTATACAAGTATGTCTATAAACAGTGAGTAATCTGCACTGATGATAGTATATAGGTGAAGTTGAAGATGTTGTTGCTCAATACCGCCAGCACAACTGAGCACCTCGGCTTCCAAACAACAACAACATGCAACTTCTGGCTGTATGCAGTGAACAACAGCAAGTTCAGTATTCACACAGCATCACTCTCACCAGCTTCACCATGAATGACATGGACAACACAAACATGCCAATTCCGACATCAGTGGCTGCCCCACTATCAGCCTCTACCAGTAGTGAACCTCCCCCCCAATCCTATATACCCCACATGGCTAGTAAATCCAAGAATGTGAACCCATTGCAAATTCACTTTTATCCTCCAGCCATATGCAATGTTATTGAATGGGCCAAACAAATATCTCATTGCAATTTAGCTTCAATCAATTTGTTTCCACTCCACCCTCACTTTAATGCCAAGGCTATCAATTATATGAATGAGGCTATTGCAGAGTGATGTGATCGAGGTTTAGCAATTCCTCCTGGTAGGTTAGATCATATACAAAATTCATAACTTACTATCTACCAGGATGGTGGCCCAATCATTCTGACAACATTGCAAAGCTTGTAAGTATCCCAGTCGAGGACTGAATTATGCTGTTCTGACACTCTTAGCTTTGGGAAGACATTGGAAATTGGTGTTCTGCCCTCAAAAAGAGAGCACATGTTTTTGTTAGAGAGTGATACCAGTGGGATCCCCAGAACCAGCATTCTGTTAATGCCAATATCACCAAAACCCTCCTTAGTGGTGGGGCTTTCTTGAAATATGGGACAGATGTGGATGTAAGTGCACAAAATCATCAAGGATACCATTTGATGTTCTTTCATAGGGTCGAATGAACAATCTCGTGCACCCTGCGCTTTCTGCTGTCATTGTCAATTTTTTCTACTCTGGTCAGCTCTCAATGGGTGTTCTCTTCCTGGAGGTTTTCACACAAGAAGTTCCATGTCCTACTGTCACATTTGCAGTGACTGCTGTAAGCTTTTACTTGTGACTGTGGTTTTCTTCTAAACACATTAATAGATCAAAGTTGCACTAGATGAGATGGTGGCAGAAAGAAAGGAAGTTTCATTCAAGCATGACATCTATGCAGATGTCTATGTTGATATACTTGGTCTCATGGCTAAGTGTGACATGTCCCCTATTCACCATGCGAAGACAAAAGTGCTTTGCATGGATTGGGCCAAAATTGGATGGTATGTTTTGACTTCATATGTTTGTTTCTATGTGAATGTGATTGACAAATTTGCCAGGAATGGCAATCCAATAGGTACTATCATGGGCTTTGATGTGGACCTTGATTAGATATTATGTAGTTATCTTTATCTCCCTTTGAATATGAGTGCATGTTTTTGATATGGAATGGATGCCATATTTATCTACAATCTAGCATGGCTAAGATGCACTGGGAGTCTGGGACAGTCTGTCCAATATTGTGCTCTAGAATAGTCTAGAAAAGATTGGGAAAACCTGTCATATAGCATTCAGACTGCATTCTTGAGTACCTCTAGCTGCTTGCCCAGATTGGAGGGTACTGGGATGGTCTGTTGCATTCTAGACAGAGCTGTCCAGTTAGGTACCTTATTGGAGATAACTGGAGGGTCTGGAATGCTGGCCAGCACTGGCCAGAGAGGGGGTTAGTTTGCCAATGCATTCGACCACTTGTGAGTGAAATAGAGCCCTGGAAGGCCTCACCATATGTGATGGGGTGCAACGTAGATACAAGGGATCACATAGTCTTTCTCAATGGCTGGCTACCCCAAGAGATTCTCCTAGCAGAACTAGTGTTGTGCCAGCCTGGCCTGGAGCTGCTAAGCTGCTCAAGCTGAGCCCTTATGGGCCATCATAGGGGCCTGAGGTGGCTCCAGGCTCAGCTTGGGATTAAATAAAGCCAAAACTGAGCCATAGAGCCATCGAAGCCCTTGTGCCACTAGGCTTCTGTGGCTGACCCTATTTGGCAGGATCCAATTACTATAAAAAGACATAAATTTTAAGGTTTCATATTTCTCACCAATCATTATCAAATGCTTTCAGATGATGAAGAACAGCCTCACTAGCTGAGATGTGTAGCAGCACTCTCAGCATGTGTGACATGTGCTGACAATGCTGCTGAGCTCAAGCTTTCTTCCCACTGCCACCACTGGCAAGCACAGGCTCCCCATGCTGGCAACAAATGCAAGACAGTCAACGATCCCCAACTTTCTGGCTCTGCTGAGCTGGAAGTAGACCGATCGAATAAAAGAATCTCAAACAGTGCATGTAGAAAATAGTATTTTAATGATATACAGAATAGATAATTGTTGCTAGGAAAAGAGCATGCTACTAGCCCCCAATTTGAGCCAGGCCCAACTTGAAGTCAGCTGTTGGCCTGCATCGAGCCATTAGCAACTGCATCTGACAGATTTCTCAAGGACATCGAGGTTGCTAGCATTAATGGCACTCCAAAGAAGGCTCAAAGCGATCATATGCAAGATCTTAATGCATTTTTCTTGCAGCCATACCTTAAGAATGAGAAAAAATACAGGCATCTGGAGGTGCAACTAAAGGCACTGTGGCTAAGAAAGAGAAAAGAAATAGAGGCCATAGACCAATCGAGCATACACCATTCTTGATATAGTTCATAATGAGAGTGGATGTAGATCCGATGAGTTTCCTGTGACAAGAAATGCCTTTCATTTGCCATGTTTTGCAATCAGTGCCTCATTACTTCTATCAAAGTTTGAAACAGTTTGTTTATGAGTTCTGATCTCACTGTCATGGGAAGTTACTACTCACTTGCAGACCATACACCAGTGCTCCATCTTTTGCTCATTTTAACCATTAGCATCAATGAATTTCACCACCACTTGATCTGAGAAGATTGTGAGTAAATTCATCATATTGTTCTTTTTGACCTAGCATTCAACCTGCAGATTACCAAAATGCTTGTCTTGTATGTTGTCCTACATACCAATTATTAGATACTAAAGTTAATCATTATTTCAGCTTACCAATTTCTCCTTATCACTATCACCACCACCTGTGCCAGGTGTCCTGGCATTATTGAGCTCGGATCCCTCAGCAACATCAACATTGAGCTCTTCAATCTCAAGTTCCACTTCCTCAACATCACTCATTGGCTTTTCAGTCACCTCCTCTAATGAGGTATTACTTGCATGGTGATGTCTCTTTGCCTGTGGCTGACCATGACTTTTTTTGTGAGTGCATGATACCCATTCATTATGAGAGTTGCTGGTATCTGCTGATAATGAACTATCAGTCACTGCATGCCATTTACTCTTTTGGTTCTGCGACTTGGACTTGGGAAGGTGGGGCCATTTCTGTTGCAACTCATGAGCTTTCTGTGTTTGGACTTGAGAGTGGGTTGATTTTCATGCATCTGGCATTGTTGACAATGGTAATGGTGCAAACGGAGTGGTGGTATTCATTTATTTTACTACATGGAATGACTTTATATGATGTACCATGCTACATACATGTGAACCAATTATTTACTGCAAAGACTGGTTGTAACTGGTCTTGAATGGGTTATAGTTATGGAGTCTGAGTCATGAGATATTTTTCAGGACTGGTTATGGTCTAGTCCTTCCAAAAAAGACTGGACAGGACAGGACCTTCAAACACTATTCAAAACAATCTTCAAACCCTGCATTAAACCTTTTCAGTAAGTCAATAAAGCAAATTCATTTTAGTAGTATTACTCCATTAGAGTGATGTTGTTTAGGGAAGTGTCAATTTGATGTGTGATGCTTGGCAGTCAGATAGTATCAATGCATATATGGCAGTCACTGCCTCATGAATCGAAGAAAAGTCCCCCTATGTATGATGCTTCAAAATGGCCTGCTCAGGTTTGTTTGTGTCAACCATGCTCATGACAGACTTCACCTCGGGCAAGTACTCTACAAGGTAGTGAAGCATGCTAGGATATCACACAAGATACATTACTGCATTAAATTTCCATTTCTCCTAATTCAATATTACTATATTAGATTGGGAATGTAATGTGTGATAATACAGCAAATAATAATACAATGATGGAAGAATTTGGGCATCATGTCACTGCTGAAACAGAACAACCATTCAACACTAAGATGTGTCAGTTTATGAAATGTCTGTGTGTAATTGTGGATAGTCCTTTGGTGAATATATTTTAGTCAATGCAACATGTTGTGGAATGATTTGTTTCTGCTTGATCTCATCTTTGATCCAGAAATATGCAAGTTGAATATGGCATGTGCGAGTGGACACTTCATCTGGCATGGTGAGAGTATGAATTGCAGCTTGTTATCAATGTGAAGCATTGTCAGATCAGTTTGCGCAAATCCAAGTTCACTAAGTAGATGTTGAATCCATATGATTTCATGGCCAATGTGCATGGCTGTGTAGAATTCAGCTTCATCAGTTGATAATGCATTGGCAGTTTGTTTTATTGAAGTTGGTACACTCCAACTATGATTACTAGCTACATGCGCCAAGCATAGTCAAGCTAATACCAACTAATGAGTTGAGACAAGTCATGAATTGACATGTCCCTGACATATTACAAATAACGTCAGAGAAGTGTCGATCATATGTCGATCATGAAATGTAACATGAAACGTCTCATAATGATAGATGACAAATATCAAACCCCTGTTGTTGACACTATACAGATTAGGATTCTGTACTGACAATCTGTCGTCTCACATAGACAGATGTTGTTTCACTCATATTTGATATTCTAGTTATATCTGATTCCTACATACATACAAACATGTCCTGTAGAGTATAAAAGAGTGTCAGAGACACTCTCTAGAATACAAGCACAATAAGAAGAAAACTAGAAAGAGAAACAAGTTTTCTTCAGACCTAGTGTCAGCTACAAGATTCTCAAAAGTCCTAGTAAGTCTTGAACTAGAGAATCAGACTTAACCTGCCCCCAGATGTATATACTCTGAAGATTCCTAAACTATTTGTCTGATAGTCTACTAGGGTGTTTAAATTCCTTTATTAAGGATGGTAGAAGTGGATGCTGACATTGACAGTGAAGACAATGAGGTGGCTGTGTCTGAGCTTGGATTTGACATTGTGGAATTAAGTGAGTGAGGACTAAATGTGGGGTTTATTTAGATTTAATGAGGAAGCATGGAGAATGAGTGTGGAGATTGTTACAATTGGTCTATGGCCCCTATTCTTTTTCCTTTGTCTTAGCTGTGGCAACTTTCATTGTGCCTCTAGATTTCTCACCAGCCATCCTTGCTGGTTTATCCACACCTCACCGGTCATTCTACTAGCATATACCCATCACCTTTCCCTTAGACCTGTGGTCTCTGATACTGCATATCACCCTAGTTCACTTTTATTTCTTTGCCAACCTCTCCCATTGGCTTATGCTGCTTCCTTCTCTCTCGGACTCTTTCCTTTGGCACTGCATGCCCTTCTTGCTTCTTTGTTTCACTTATTGCTTCTGACACCTTGTGTTGCTTATCCTTATCTCAGGTATTTCACCCGAGCTTCTCTTCTACTGCTCCCACAGTCCTCGTGCTGCAGCACATTCTCTTCTGATCTTCTTTGCTGCACATTTGCTTCTTATTTCCAATCTGCAGTCTTTGTCTTACTCATTCATACTGCAGATTACTCATAGATGCTTATCCTCTTTTCTCCTTATGTCTTTCTCTGTCTTTGAGGCTCTACTTGGCCTGGTCTGTGTGCATCTCCCACACATATATATAGAGGAGTAGCACAAGCATGTATCCTTAGCTTGAGCCTACTCGAGATAGCAATCTATTGTGTCTTTTGTTATGATCGGCCCCTTTTTCTTATGCTTCCCTCTGCTTTGTATTACTTAAAATGCACACAGCCCTTCTATTAGTCAGCATTATGGCTGTGCATTTCCCTTATCTCTTATCTGTGACTCACATGTTCCATGATGTTCCATGTAGTTCTATCATGTGTGCACAGCCTTTTGACTCATTTCATGTTGTGCATGACTCATTTCCCTTATCTCCAGTTACTCCTTTTGGATTTCTCTCTTATTGAGCTGTAGCACTGCTTGGTCTGTATGCAGGACTCTTACATATAAATAGGGCATAGTGTATCCTTAGCTTGAGCCTACTTGAGATAGAAATCTATTGCATCTTTGATCCTCTTGCTCCCCTCTACTCTCTCTTTGAACCACTTGGCCTCACAGTGTCTTCACTCAAGGATACTCTACCTTTGTCTTCGACATCACTACATACTCACTAAGGCAGAGTAGTGACTAGTCTCTATACATTGTGCTCAAGACCTACACCCCTCATCTTCATCTTGCAGCTTTAGGTTGCACATCCAGTCTACAGCTGACACTACCCATGCCTGTCATAACATCTTTGACCCTCTCACTCCCCTCTGCTCTCCCTTTGAACCCCTTGGCCTTGCAGTGTCTTTGCTCAAGGATACTCTACCTTCATCTTTGCCATCGCTACATACTCACCCAGGTAGAGTAGTGACAAGTCTCTGTGTATTGCACTCAGGACCTATGCCCCTCACCCTCATCTCACAGCTTTAGGTTGCGCATTGAGTCTATGGCTGATGCTACCCACACCTGTCATAACAGAGATGGGAATCAGTCTGGTGCACTTGTTGTAACTTTACTATGATGGTGAATTCTTCATGCATTGGGGCTCATAACCTAAAGGAATCTGAGCTATAGTATATATAAGCAAGAATAGTAGCAAGTGTAATTGAGATAGTGAAACAACTGAGGGATGCATCAGAACTGAATGGAATGTAAGTAATGAACAAAGCTAGTTGTCTATATACAGATTGTAGTGTATGACAACACTTTCTTCCCTGGAGACCAACAAGAAGCACTGAAAGATTCTTGACCTACATATGAATGAAACTGAGTAGAAACATGTCCAGCAAATCCTCAAACTATTGGCAGTATGTTTATTGTCCTAAACATTATGCTTTCTTATGCTTGCTCATGACTCTACATCAGGACTTTAGCAATAATCTTATTTGACTTAATTTGAGCTTATTTTGACTTACGAAACTTAAAAATGCTGCTAAGTCTCACAAGCCAAATAATTCACCAAGTCATGCAAGTCATTGTTTTGCAAGCATGACTTAGGATACTCTTCATCTTATGCAACTTAGAGAGATGACACAAGTCAAATAAGATTATGAAATCATAAAGTACACAAAGTATTAAAAATCCCAATAGTGATTCTTGTTTGAGACCAGTACTCAAGACAGCCCATCAAGCAAAACTATGCTGGGATTAAGTATACATTAATAGACTAAGAGAGCACAGATACTAGATACTGATACCTTCAATGGAATTCAAATAGATTCTCATAGTTACTGTTAATCAACAGCAGCAGATGTGGCAGAACCAGCAATCGAAGTTGCAGGAGCCTTCTTCACATACTTCATTGCTTTCTCGACAATAAGATTAAAATTTTCATTGGCCATCTTCACAATGGGTTCCAAAAAGAGCCTCATTGATGTGCCCTGAACTTGTTTATTGAACTCATACTGAGATTCTTTCAGAAGGACTGTGGTCCACATGTTGCCCATTCCAGGTGCAGCAGGCATAAATAAAACTTGACTGTTAGCAACCAATGAGAAGATGTGAAGGACCTGTAAAATATCTGAGTTAGAATTAATGCATTCTGGTACCAATGAAAGATATTACTGCAGCGCAGGCCATGGCGAGTGCTCCATGGGGCCCACACAGCTTCTTGTCCAACATGCTAACTACTGCTTGACCCTGGGTGAAATTGAAATGGTGAGCGAAGGTCTGGAGCACCAATGGACCCCTCCACAACCCAGTCCATGCCTATTATTTGTCAGTTTGAGAGAAATCATTAAAAATATTAGTTACCTTATGATCTGAACCATCGCTCTGCTTGAAAAGAAACTGGTGCTTCTCGATCATTGTCTTTGCAAACTCAACATGAATGTCAGGGTCTTCAAATTTCGGGTCATTGGCAAAGAATGTCATCACGATGGCCATAGCAATTATGGTGAATTCACTATGCCAATTGTTTAGACCCTGCTTGGCCTATAATAGAATATAACCTGCTGTTAGCAAAGCAAAGCATGGAAATGGATAACTTCATACCATATAAAAGATGGCATCTGTCACCATCACCATGTGCTCAATTTTGCCTGCATAGACACAGTCCCATATCTGCTGTAAGACAGAAATAAATTTGTTGGAGAGATGAGCAAGGGCTGAAATGAAGAGCCACCTCCAAGCATTGTCGATGGTGGAGCCAGAGGGGAGGTCATCTTTGTGATGTATCTATTATTAACACCACTACCTGCTTGCTGGGAACCTCCAGCATGGTGTGATGCCACCTTGGAATGCTTGGATGCTGGTGCACTAGTTGCTTCAGGCTCAGCATTATCTCCCTAGTATGGCAGTAATCAGTGACTGAGTTATAACCCAACTATATGGATCTGCATACCTTAGTTGGCTGTGAGCATTTCTTGCTTGGTTTCTTGTTTGCAGTTGGACCATTCAGATGAGAGTTGACTTAAGCACGACCTTCAAGTTTCTTGACAACAAGAGTGGAAGGCAGTAGAACCCATTCATCTCCCTCTGAGCCACTGACAACATCGGTAATGGCCTATGCAAGGAAATATAAATGTATGTCACTTGAATGATCAGCAAAATGTAAAGGAGCTCAAACATACCATGACAGCAGTCTGATGGCCAAGTGCCATTTGGAATGGATCCTCCATTACACTATGCCCAGCTGAATCATTGCCGTTAAGATAAGGCTCATCATCTTGAACCTCAAGTTTGGATGAAGCTTGAGCCAGACTAGTGCTGATTTCGGTCAATGGGCTTGGAAGCAGAGATGTTTGAGGAGCCTTCAAATTTATAGGAGTGCTAGAAGAACTGATAGAGCTGGCACCATAAGAGCTGGAGTATGTCGATCAAAGTGCCAAAGGAAGAGTGTGGATGGTGAGAGATTTCGATGTTGCAACTTTATTGGCCTAGTCCTTGACACTGACACCAGAAATATCCTTTTTGGCTAACTTAGATGTTTGGCTGCTTTCAACATGACATGCAAAGTCAAAGAGATCCCAGTAAAAAAGGACAGTTTCTGTGAGTAGCGACATCTCGATAAAGAGTGATGGGAAATAGATGTACAGGTTGCTGGTATGCTTTCCTTTCTCAGACTCCTCGAGCTGATTTCAGGGTTCCTTATCATTGCTGCCTCATATGGCTTCAATAGCAGTGTGTGTTGAGACCTTCTGGATGCATTGCTTTCTTGTGGCTGGTTGTTCAGAATGTTTATCGCTAGCTTCATTTTTTGACTCAGAGTTTCTTTGAAGGTCAGTCACTCCATCTACACTCAATTTGGAGACCTGATTGTCAGAGACATGATCCATGGGGTCTTCATCAGTTACAGTGTCCATGGTTGGATCAGCAGGCACCCTCAATGTAACCTGCCTTGGTCTTGGGCACAGAGGATTCTTGAGTAGGTTTTCTTCATTTATAGTCATCCACTCAATGATGTCCGCCAGATGTTTGAAGCATCATCCAGTTGCTTTTGTTCTGTGGTGTGATGCTTCTGCTTTCTATCATTTAAGATTTGACCTGGGTGCTGATTGGAATTTTTGGCATGTGTTGAAGGCCTGGTTATCTTGGGAGTGTGGGATAGGTCACAGAAAAACTCAGAGCAAGGCAAGGGGATGAAACACAAAATAGCATGAAGGTGAAAATTTGTTTGAGGCCAGTTGGTTTAAGGTTATATTGATGACCCTTTTCTGCTATTATTCTTGGTCCTGAGCTGTCTGAAATTTTTGCCAAGAGATGCTGTACAGGTAAGGTTATATTCTACTTTTGTTCTTCTCTTGTCCCTCATCCTCATTTGATGCCTCACACAAGTCTGCATTGGTGTGCCTTTGCTGCTCATCAGATTCCATGTCCTCACACAAATTGTTCATGCTAGTTCAATTCTGCCTTGAGTCTAAAGCACCATCAAACATTACAACATAGCTTTTCTTTTGGGTCATCAGTGTCTACCTCTGCAACCAATCCTTTTACATGTGCCAATGCAATGCAACCAGCCCCAGAAGTAACTCACAATTATCATGATAAGCTCACTGGTATGATCATGCTGTTCACTTTTTAATGCTAATCAATGTTCTAGGTGACAAATGTGATGCTAATGGCCACCAAATTGATCCATCTAATCCACCACCACCAGCTCATGAGCAAGGCTCAAATGACTGGTCCCCATATACTAGCCATCTGCAGTTTGAAACTGCTGAATTTCTCTTCCAGAGAGCGGAGATGTCAGCTGGTCACATTGACCATTTGTGTGAGCTATGGAGTCAGTCATTACCAGAGGATGGTAGATACCCTCCATTTGCTGATCACAAGGAACTCTATAACACAATCAATGCAACCTCCCTTGGTGATGTCCACTGGGACTCTTTCAGGCTGAAGTATAATGGTGTGTGCCCTACAGGTGTGTCCATTTTGTTCTGCTGGAACTCTTTCAAGCTAAGGCATAATGATGCATGCCCTGTAGATGATGTTCCTCCTTGGATGGAGGCAGAGTATGAATTTCTTTACCATCTGGCTTACTCACTTGTTGCCCATATATTATCCAATACAACTTTTGATAGAGAGTTTGACTATCATCACTCAGACCTGGCATGACAATCCCTGTTGTAACCACAATGGCGTTAACCTAACTGAAGCACTCTATGCACCTAAGGCAACCTTATTCTAGGGTTATGGATATGGATCCAGCCCCTTTCCATTATCAGGTGCTCTACTTACATCTTATCTCTTTATTTTAGTGCCCTGATCTTTGTTTGTACCTATTGACACTTTTATAGATGCTCACCTATTTTATATCAGGTTGTATCTTGATAGATCTCCTGATCATATCTCAGATCTCAATCCATATCTTAGGGCCAGGTAAGGCTATGCCTTCTCTTCCATTCTTCCCACTGCCACGGCATGTCTACTGCATGTCCTTATCTCTGTGGCACTACCCTGGACCTTTCTTATCTCCACCTTCCTATTTAAGTAGTGCCCTCTGCCCTCACTGGCCCTAAGCTGGTCTGTGCACATGGTATGCTAATATATATAGGGCACTTGGTCAACTGGGATTCCCCAGCTTGATTCTCATCATCCTTCTTCAGTTTCACCTCTTGTGGCCTAGCCCTAAGTATATATCGTCATCCAGTGTCCTCTGCTTAGCAAAGCATTCAGTTAGGTCCTATCACTCATCACTCTCATTTTACAAGTCACCCCTTGTCCTCAATATCACTGCTGGTATAGCCATGTACAAGTAGTTGGCTTCCTACCACCCCTCCAAAGATTGCCGGGTTATAATAACCAAACCCCAGTGTGGACTAGCTCAAGCATTCCCTTTGTGCTGATGCTTGCTCTCCAAGTCTTCATCCTCTCAAAGTTATGTTTAGTGCATTGCTAGTTTGCAATAATCCCCCAAGTCTTGAAATTCCCTGATCGTCATTACCATCAGGCAGTTTTTGGCCTTGGTCCATATATTGCTGACTATTCAGAGCAGGTTTTATTATCAGGGATCATTCAGAACTGGTGTGGCAGGTTGGTTATTTTTCATGTCATTTCTTATTCCAAATCTACTCTATTATTCTACAGATATATTGCTTTTCCAAATGACTTTGATGGAGAGGGTGGATCATAAACATCAGAACTCACCAGAGCACTTATTGAAGAATTTCCTCTGGGCATCCTTTGAGATGAATGGGGTATTGACAGAAACATTGTCATAAGTATTCTTTCTGGATTTCAAATTGGAGGGTACATAATGACATGTTCTATATAGCTGTTCACAGAGGATTTCCCATGTGCTGATAATAGCTATAATACATATAGAAAATCCAGGAGAATGACGAGATTCTAGGCTGTGATGATGACACCTATGCTGAAGTAATGGATGACTGCCCTGGGCTTGCACATTATGATGGAAAGCTTTCCCATATCATTGGTGAGTGAGCAAGCCATCTCCATTCAAATTCAATAATTTTCAACTCTTTTACAACAAATTAGCTTGTAAGCATGCAAATGCCCTTGCACTTGGTGTCAAGCTTGGTATTCCCTCTCTTCCAGATCTAATCACCTACTTCCTACTGGATCAGCTCCCTCCAGATTCCACAGCCTTCCCAGTTGATACTCTGCTTGCTACTCCCTTCACTGGCCATGTTAAGTTTTATCAATTCCTAGTGACCTGTGTGGAGTTGGGAGCATGTGATGAGAATATATTCATGCAACACCTTCATGGTATCAAGGCCCAGCAAGATATGATTGTGTCTTCATGACCATAGATGAGAGTCAAGATGGAATGCTCAGCATGGATATAGCACAGTTTTTTTTTTTTTTTTTCTTTATTCACATTAATGGGGAGTCATTCCCATGTGCACTCATGCAATGGTTTGATCATGTTACAGACAATCCTAATGAGATGATGGGCATGTGGATGGTCCACCCATCATTCCTCCATGATATGCCCAACCTTGCTGTTATACATATTGATAGCATTGTTCATCTCACTCACTTGTTACCCATCTTTGGAAATGAGCCTGTACCATGATATGTAAACTGCCACAATTCATTAGATGTGTACCAGGGATTTTATGTTAATCGCTTTGCTGACCACCATGCATTTGAGCTTTGTTAGATGAACTCCTGTGACATAGTATTTATGTGACTTAATTATAGAGCTAGAGTCTTACTGGCTTGTCATTGAAATTTTTTAAGCCACATGAGACACTTAAGTTACAATAAGTTGTGTCAACTGCCAGCTATTTGGCTTATTGTTCTTATCTAACATGATGTACTTAGCCTCACATCAAAAGTTAGACAAGTCAGATAAGACACACTTAAGTACAATTAAGTTGAATAAGATTTTTGCTAAAGTCCTGATGTAAAGTATGCCAAAAATGCACAACATGCATTCTCAAGTGACCAGGTCCCTACTCTATATGCCGCCTTGCCAGCCCTACATCAGTGTTTTCACACAGAGGTACAGACTTGTATAGGCTAGTAGAGACTTATGGTCCAGCATACCATAATCAAATACAACCAAGCACAACCAAATATAATAACCAGGCTATGACCAAACATAACCAAATATATTAATCAAATACTAATTAAACACTAACCAAATATATACAATCAAGCATACTAATTAGATACTAATCAAATATAACCAAGTAGACTAACCAAACACAACCAAACACACTAACCAGGCACTAACCAAACACAACCAAACACAATCAAGCATACTAATCAGACACTAGTAATCAAATACAATCAAGTAGACTAACCAAATACTAATCAAACAAATCCAAACACTAACCAACTGGTAATCAAGCACAACCAAACACAACCAAACACTAATCCAATTACAAATAATCTATGTGACAATTCACTAATACCTAAAGTGAGTTTCTTCTTCTGCATCATCCTTGGAATTGACCTCCTTCACCGTAAGTATCCCCTTGTTGGGAGTGATCTTTAATTTCAAGGCAGACTTGGTTGCCTTTGCAACAGTAGATTTTGTGCTCTCTTAGTCAGAGCTTTGGACTAGGTGAAGGAATGGAAGACTGAGCAAGACAAGTGTTTTCTGGATGAGAGGATGTGAATACCTATCGTTGGAAAGAGTAGTCAGAGCTTTCCCGAGATATTGTTGAGGTCAAAATCCCTGAGTTCAGGAGAGCTACGTCGAACATTGAGTTGGTGGTCCGATGCCATTGGCGCCAGCATTAGTTGGGATCGATGAAATTGCACAGGTAGAATGAGGACACCGAGTTCCTTTGACAGGCGTTCGAAGGACGCAACTGAGGATGTCAATATGGACGACGACCGAGCAACATTGTGGAAGAGATGCTGAACGTATGCGTAACACTTTCCATGCAAGCCGATTGCCCATCTGGGGGGAAGAGACTTGCGAAATAGACCCACATCTGCTCACCATATTATCGTCAGCCAAATCAGGCTGTCTCACTTTATCAGTTCAAGCTCCTGAGCTTCTGCGAGAACAAGTACAAATAACAACACACCTACCATAGTGTATATCGCGGCCACACCAACCAACTCCATGGCTGGGATGCACAGTGCAGAGAAGGCTGCAATAAGTAGCGATCACGATGCCCTGACATAGATATCTTGATCCTTGCTCTCTATCCCCTTGTGGCTCCCACTCAGCATAGATGGACTCGAGGGCACAGAAGAGTCGACTGGGTCGGTGAAGGTGACAGAAATGGTGACTTTGCGCGAGGTGGAGTAGTTGGATGCACGGCTGAAGGAGCCATCGAGGTGGGTAGTACAAGGGCGAATGCCAGAGAAGAATCATTTGTTTGTACTGCGATCCCACATTTGCTTCTCCCAGTGGTCACATCGATCGTGAGCAATTAAACTCGTTTTGACTAGCCTAAACCAGGTGTAAAGAATGAATTGGAACAAATGATTACGAGCAAGACATACCTCCCAGTTAGCATACTGAGTCCACTCTTTTCTGTCAGACTATCGGTGAATGTGAATGAAAACAATGCTGATAAACATACATGCTACCCCTTGCACGCATGCCAGATCTGCTCATCAAATTATCTGCACTTCCTTCCTCGATACTCATGAAGCTCTTCGAAATCCTCGACACGCTGCTTTGGGGCACGGAATGTTGATTCTTGTCTCCCTTGAGCCTGAAGGACAAGAATCAGAACACATCCACACACTGCATATTAACAGACAGTGTATCTCTCATAGGCGTTGCTCAATGGTGATCTTTTATGTAAGAAATGTAAGTATGACTCGAATCATGTGCCCGGTAGAGGGCAAGTGTTCGCACTTACTTGGACCGCTACTGGGGCCCTGTTTTGTATTCTGCGCAGGCCTTGGTGCCCTGCCATCTTGCATGACATCCTATGCGCATCGTATGAAGTCTCAGGCAGCGGGTATAAACATGGACAAATAAATGTATGGCCACTCGATCAACACATGTTGATGAGCGACCAAGGTGGAAACCTGATAAGATGTCAACGATTGGAAAGGCCAAGCTCTCCCGAAACATAGGGCCATCAGAAAGATAGTCCCTGGTGAGTCAGCATCTTCACATTCATTTGAAGGTGTCTCTGCTATCAAATGTGGAGACTTTTTCACTATCTTCGACGATGTCGCGTCCAGAAAAGCATCGGAGGTACTATATTTTCTGAACACAGTAAAATGACAGTATAACTGCCGAGCTAATCTATGAAGAAGGTACTACTGTGGTTGTTGTCCTCACAGAACAAATGCACATCGTTGATGATCAATGCAGCACCAAATCAAAATGTTGCAAAATTCTGGAGCATCACCACACCTCCTATGGGGGCCTCAATCTTTATGTGGCGTTATCATGTCAGGACGCTCGATAATCCAACTGTTACATGACTTTGAAGATCAACTTTTTTACAAGGGGCACCAACCAGAATTGCTCACTGAAAATGATCACCTCGAGGAACTAAACAAAAACACTCGAATGGTGGAAAAACATGGGACGGGATACAAGAAGTCTGCACTCTAGTGTCATGTAGATTGCTAGGAGTAACACAGTTGAACATTGAATGTTAGAACACTGAATGTTCAATGTCAGGTTCAGTCGACGGCAATGTGGAAAAGAAGTGTGGGAAGAGTTCAGTGCCCTCGAATCGAGCTCGCTGTCTCCTACATGTGAGACCCAGTAAAAAGTGGATGTGTCCAAATATACCCGAGTTTGCACGGGTGTATGGATGGCGATGAGCAACTTGACAAGGGTGAGGATGAAGAGGCGCCTGCATGCGCATCATGAGCGAGGGTGACGTCAAGGACAAGGATGATTGAGGGCGAGCATGAGCTTGGGCAAGACAAAAGTACAGCGACCGCTCTCGGTGGAATGAGAGTGTGCAACAGTCGCTGCACGCTGTAGATGAGCAAGAGCAAGGGATGGCGGTGAGGGCGACAAGTCGATAATGGTGGTGTGTGGGTGTATGTCACAAGCGAAGGCAGACTGGAGAGGAGGCGAACAAGGGCAGGTGAGCATGCGACGTCCATATGAACATGCAGGTGATGAGGGCAGGAAAATGCAAAGACAGGAGTGAGCTTGGATGGCCGCTCAGAGGATGAGGATGAGGGCGAGCAAGTGTGGGTGTGCATACACACCGCAATCGAGGATGTGCAATGCGAGTGCGTGCATGTCACGAGCAAGAGCAAAAGCAGCAACATGCGGCAGTGCAATGGAAGTGCAGTAAAAATCAAGGTGAGCAGAAAGGACAGATCAGAAGAGAGCAAGGAAACAAGGTTAGTACCTGCTTGTTGCTTGCCCTGCCGCACCTTGTAACGATTAAGGAGATGATCCGAAACCTGCCATGACGAACATTACATATGTCAGAAAGAATATGTGAATAAGAGGTGCACTGTGAACTTCGTGTCACAGCTCTTCTGAGGTGAGGTCCACCTGGAAGTAGGCTGGTAATAGTATCAAGATTCCCGATTTTCTCTCTACTGGACATCCAATACCTTTGATCCACCGCTGACCTGTTGTGGACCGTCAAGAAACCTGGACTTACCCCAAAGTGATGGCATCATGGTCATATGGATCTGAACTTGTGGGGACCTGCCTTGGCTTAGCTTATTTCAACAACACATCAGGGAGAAGCTTGGATGCTAAATCATTTTGATGGCCTTGATTATCATCCGAGTCTTGCTCATCTGCATCCGGGTCCTTCAAAGTGGCTTCCTCTGTGAGCTCAGAGGGATTTCATTTAGGCTGTGAAGTAACGGTTGCGGAACTGAGATAGGGTAGAGTGGGAAGTGCAAGGACGTAAGTATGCATGCAAGGCGACCGGGAGTGACTCAAAGTGAGATGGCAAGAGTGAGGGACTCTGGCCATATGAGGATGTATGGGTGCAGTGTGTCATGAGCAGTGGTCAAGTGACGGTGACGGTGAATGTGAGGATGGATTCTAGAAAGAAACAGGAGACGATGGGGTGAGGTGGGGAGGGAGAGGATGAGTGAGGGTAGGTGGGCGTACCATTGTCATCGTCGACCTCTTCAGTGGGGTTCATCTTCGCCTTCAGGCCTCAGGGCTTGCCGCTTTCAGTCTCCCTCCATCAGTGTTACAAGCAGTCTTCACGATGTCCATTCTCGCTTTCATCTGTGATTCTCCATTGCATTCTTTGTGTTGCGGAGAAGTCTTCCATATATGCTAGATGTATCCGTTCAGTCAGCAACCTGCGCTGCAGACTGGCGATTACAGATGAGTAATATTTATATAATGAGGGACCTGACAATGCCACCATCCACCGTTGCTCTTGCTCTTGCCCTCTCGCCATTGTGCCCACCGTCATCCTCACTCTATCTCCTCGCTCTCTCATCCTATCGCCGTCGTGCCTTCCCCTCTGTCACCCTCTCTGCCTCTCACCATTGTGTCTGCCTCGTCTGTCCCCACCTCATTCGCACCCTCACACACACTCTCGGTCACCCTTGCCTCACCCACACGCGCACTTAGGGAAGGTCACCTGTGGATAGTGGCAGCAGCGACGATGCATGACGCAATGTGGCACCGCTATGCGACCACTGGTGCGATGGATGCCATGACATGACATGATGACGACGAGATGAGGCCAACAACAGTGAGTACAGCTTGTCCTTGTCCTTGTTCTTGTTCTCACCCCTCCTGCAAGGACCCACACGTCGATGTGATGATGCACGATGGATGATAGTATCACGACCGTCCTCACCTCCTCACCATCCCCACTTCTGCCTCCGCTCTCATGTGTGCACTGTCGCTGCCACCATCGCCTCTTGCTCCCTTACCTCACCCTCTTCACCATCGTACTCCTGCACTCATTGTCCGCGCGCAGTGGCAATGACGGTCGATACCTCCATTCCACTCACCCACTCCCCTCACCCACCCGGGTCACCCCCTCACCTTCCCCACTCTCACCTTCACCATTAGCGCAGAGCAGCGATGACGATGACGATTGCGGAATGATGGGTCAGAGCACAGGTATGGATACATAATATATTCTCTTTGTTTTTTACACTAAACCATATCTTGTGCATCACGCACGTCTGGCAACACTGGTCTTTACTCGTCGATACTCATCCGTATCTGAATAGCGCACATCCAAGTCTGTATGTAACGCGTCACCATCTCAAACACGCAGGAATTGTAGGTTGAATAGTCTCAAACCATGTTGTATTCATCAAGATAGAAAAAAGTGTGCCAGAACGGAGTATAAAATTTAATTGTAGACCCGGCCATTCAATGTCATAGCACGATGGAGGCCATCACCTCTATGTCTCAATGGTGAGATGGACCCAAACAACCTATACCTTAACATCTAGTACAGTGCTCGCTTTCCTAATACGAGCTAGTAGATGTGCATGAGTCAGCGGAGCTTCAACTTGTGCAGTGTGACAGTGTGTGACTTCCTGTGACACTTTGTGACCAGCCAACTACTCAGTGGGGAGGCAAGGACTGTGGAGTAGTACACCGTACTGCCGCTTCATCATTGACAAAAATTTCGACTTTCACTACATTAAATAGTTGATGATCTCCTGCTCCCTCAAACAAACTCGCAGAAACTGTACAATCACCTATGTATCAGAACTCTAGAGATTCATCTCCAAAGACAACAGAAGCGGGCAGAATGTGGTCATATACCTTACCGACATTTATACGTGCGCTCATATCTGTTTCAGAAATGCTTGCTTCCAATGAAATATTCGTTGAGAGCCCTGAGGGTAGACACTGATTGAACATAACATTAGCATCCACGTTCACCTAACACTGGCAGGACAAGCATTAGTTGACACCACTGAAAGACGAACCACTCACCTTCTCACAAGTCCGCTTGCATGCACCAAAAAGGCATTGAAAGCTGCACGAGCGTAGGAACTAGGGATCCGTTGCGGTTTGCTGATGTACATAATAATTTGAGGCGATACACTGTGACTTGTCATGCAGCACAGCCATCTGTTGTAACCACAACGGCGTTAACCTAACTGAAGCACTCTACGCACCTAAGGCAACCTTATTCTAGGGTTACGGATATGGATCCAGCCCCTTTCTCTTATCAGGCGCTCTATTCATCTTATCTCTTCATCTTAGCGCCCTGATCCTTGTTTGTACCTATTGACACTTTTATA
>JBBPUL010000330.1:0-23847 GCA_038094675.1 Spongispora temasekensis | reverse complement strand
CAGGATCGGGTCCAGTTTCGGATCGGAAAAGCCTTCGGCTTTTCGCCCAACCTTCCTTTCACGTACGCCACACCGCCCCCTCACGCTATCGCACTTTCATTTAGGTCACACAGATCGAACGCACAGATACCGATCCCTAAGCATCCCTGGGAAGATATATTGGTCGACTTCATTTCGGGATTTCCTGCAGTAAATGGCCTAGATGCCATCTGTGTTGTTGTAGACCGGTTCTCTAAAGAAGTGGTGTTTACGCCATGTTCCAAAACCATCAGTTCTAAAGAATTGGCTATATTATTCAGAGACCATGTGTGGTGTAAGCACGGACTGCCCAAAACAGTTGTGTCAGATCGCGGACCTCAGTTCTCTTCGGCATTCACAACGGAGTTGTGTAAACTACTTAAGATCGAGCAAAAACTCTCCACTGCCTACCATCCGCAAACAGATGGACAAACAGAAAGAGTTAACCGCGATTTGGCACAATATCTCCGCTGCTACGTATCCAAGAATCAAGAATCTTGGCTGGAATATGTTAAAATGGCCAAGTTTGCCCATAATAATATGGTCACACGCGCTACTGGTAGCATTCCATTCGCGGTCACTAGAAACTACATGCCGCACATGGGATTCGAAGTGAAACACGACACATCTATCGCCGGACGATTTCAAACAGAACTAGGAAAAGCACATGCCGAAGTGGAAAATGCCCTTCGTGCAAATGCAGAAAAAATGAAAGTGCAGGCCGAAAAGAAAAGATCGGCTGCACTGGAATATCAAATCGGAGATTCCGTCTGGTTGTCCACGGAACACTTACAGTTGCCCTATGCTTCCGCGAAGCTTACCCAAAAATGGATTGGACCTTTTGAAGTATTGAAAACTTCTTCAAATACGGTTACTCTAAAACTGCCGGCCAGGATCAAAATACACCCCACTATCAATATCTCTCACGTTAAACCATTTAAAGATCAATTGCCCGGACAACCAGTTAGCAAGCCTGATGCGGTGCATATCTTGGAAGATGGTTCTGAAGAATTTGAAGTGGAATCTATACTCGATTCACGCTCCACTAGACGTGGACTGTCTTATTTGGTTAAATGGAAAGGCTATGACATCAGTGACGCCACTTGGCAGCCAGCAGCCGATCTCGCCAATGCTCCTCTGGCTATCAAGGAATTTCATCGAAAAAACCCGGCTGCGCCTAGAAAAGTCCAAGGAGTAACTCTCCATGAATTCGCATCGTTATTTTATGACTCCGGTTGATCTGGAATCTCAACCTAAAGACGGGGTAGTGTTGTAACCATATTCAAACTCGTCTCCTTTTTCTCGTCACAACAGTGTAGCACACCGGCTTACGTAATATGACATCACTGGTCTAGACCGATCACATGATATGACATCATCAATGACATCAGAGGTCTGGGCCCTCTTATCTCTTATCTATGACATCATTAGTCTGGACCGCCTCATGGTAGACACATGTAGCTTACTAATGCCTCATGTATTTAATATAGTAAACAATATATAAACCAGGCCAAGAGTCGAGCTATCCCCAGCTTCGACCTCTTGTGTCTTTGTGACCTAAGTCGCAGTCCCCCATCCTTAGCATCTCCTTTCTTGTGGTTAGTAGAGGCCGACGGTCGTGTCCTTGTTAGGTCACTTCACGTACTATATCACCCCCAATATCTTCCACATCAACGAACTCGAAAGATATTGACGAAGTAGGCTACAGGCCGACACACTACTCAGATCAGCAAACTAACTCTGTCTGTCCAACTCTGGACAGCTCTGTCCAGACTGTCTAGAGCTGTCCAGAGTTGGACAGATAGAGTTAGTTTGCTAGTAGGTAGACAAATGAGGCGGGACCGCCGCTGAGTAAGGTCACATGTGATGTGTGACATTCCACATCAGTAAAAATGTCATGAATACAGTTGCGGACAAGCAAACTCAACAAGTATACAAACTGAATTTTTGCAACACCACAACACATCAAGATGGTGTAAAAACTGTGTATACAGGATGGCGAGAGTATATACAAGACAGCTGCATGAGCCAATTTTCTAAATTGTGTGATATGGTGGTTTTGGCCCCTCAAAATTTGGCGGATCTTTAAAAAAATAGCTAAAAATCTGAAAAAATGCACAAACAACTCCTTTCATGGACTCGCGAATGATTCCAAAAAGAAACACAAGATTGGAGCTGTCAGATATCAGTTAAAAATTATGATTTAAACTCCGTCAACAACCAATCATCATGCCTAGAGGTTGGCCGAAGAAGAAAGCGAGAAATACAGCAGGATTGTGAAACTAACGTCAGACATTACCTTTGGTTTTGGAGTGTCCTGGGACCAATGCTGACCAATTGGACACCGATCAACATGATACCGAAGTCGAGAAGTGTGCTGTGGAGTTTGATGGGCTAAAAATCAATTATCAGCACGAGTTTGAAGGAGAGATCAAAGAAGGAGAAAGTGACCTTGATGAGAGAGACACTGATTGGATGCCAAAAATTCTGCGCCAGCGAGAACATAAGTGTGGGTATCATACTGGCAATGGATCATCAAGTCGATGATTGATCTGGATAATGAATTTTTATTTCAGCACAGCCAACCAGATATGCTAAAGGCCCAGACAAGATGAGCATGTCAACACAAACACAGGAAAGATACCGGAAAGAATGGCAGAATCAGTCTTCACTTGATGCTTTCAGCTTCAGCTGCTTACCTTCTGCTGGTAAGTCTGTGCAACAGCCTGAGCTGGTTCGGAGCAGGTCCAAGGCCAGCAATTGTTCGACACAATTGGATCTCAACTCTGGCGAGGCAGAAATTTTACCTGGACTCACAGCACTGGAGCCATTCTTGCAGTCTGAGACCACAGGAACTCTGCCAGTGGCAGCAAGCAGTGTTGGACGGCCACGAAGTGCCACAGTTTTGTCTGATCCAAGCACAGATCGTGAATCTGTTGGGAATGGCTCAGACCTCGAATCAGATGCTACTGGGGAATTTGAAGTTGAAGAGGGAGAACACAATGGAGATGCAGAGGCTGATCTCGAAGACTGGGAGGATGAACTTTATGAGGCTGTGGGTGCACCAATATGTGAAATCTGTGACTGGGAGACTCTTCGTGCTCAAATCCAGCTCGATCTAAAGATGAAGCATCATAAATTATCACTCTCCCAAATTAATAAACTCATGATTCTCTCAAATTTCGCCACACTTCGCATCAAGGGGGTCACTCGGATCACTGCGAGCTTGGAGATTGCACATCAGTGGCATCAAGGGGCTGGAACATGGTTTGCACGACATATTCAATCACTTGCTCGCCATTACCAAGTCTTTGAACAGTTGCCCACAGAGAGGCGAGGTGGCTCAGCAAACTGCCAATCTCACTTTCACAACGAATCTGTTCAGAGTCATGCATGTCAATGGCTATCAAATCTCAAGACAGGAGAGGTAACACCACATGTGCTCCAGAATGCGCTCAACAATACAATATTCCCAAACTTGGGCATAACTCCTAAACAGCCAATCTGTGAGCGCACTGCACGGCGATGGCTAATCAAACTTGGTTGGCAAAGAACTGTGATCCGAAAGGGGGTTTATATGGATGGGCATGAACGTGCTGATGTCATGAAATATCGCCAAGAGGTTTTCTTACCTGCAATGCAAGAGTATGAGAGATGAATGGTGCACTTTGATGGTCCCGATTTGCATCGTGTTGAGCCTGAATTGAAGCCAGGTGAACAACCAATTATAGCATATTTTCATGATGAATCTTCATTTCATGCAAATGACAATGCACACAATGCATGGTAAATTCATATCAGTATTCGTTTCATCAGATATCTGATAAAATTAAAGGCTGCACAATGGCGAGCAACCGCTGAGAAAGAAAGGGCGAGGACAACTAATTCATGTGTCTGACTTTATCAACAGTCAAAGTGGACGACTTATTGCTCAGAGCAGTGATGGAAAAATAGCATGAGATGCAAGAAGAATCATTTACCCTGGCATCAATGGAGATCCATGGTGGACAAATGAAAATCTTCTCGAGCAAATAAAAGATGCCATTGAGATTCACAACGAGACAAGTCCAGGATACCAAGGCCTTTTCACTTTTGACAACTCTTCTGCTCACGCTTCACTCCCCCCTAATGCTCTCAAAGCTTTCGAGATGAACAAATCAGATGGCTGGAAACAACGGAAACAACGTGACACAGTTATTCCACTATCCAACCCAGATGTTACCAAACAGGGACTCACACAGAAGATGACGACTGATTTGGGTCAACAGAAGGGCTTGAAAACTGTTCTCGAAGAACGAGGATTTGACATTTCAGGACTAAGGACGAAATGTGCACCAGTCTGTCCATTCGAGAGTGTAAATTGTTGCATGGCAAGACTGCTCAGTCAGCAAGAGGACTTCGTCAATCAAGTTTCAATGCTCGAGAAAGTTATCACTGATGCTGGTCACCTCTGTATCTTTTTGCCGAAGTTCCACTGTGAGCTTAATCCAATCGAAATGGTCTGTATCTATTTTACTTCAGCTCCAACACACTCACACTTACTTTTCAAGTACTGGAGGTGGTGCAAGTATTGATATCATGAAGTTCCAAAGCCAAACTTCGCTGCCGCCAAGCAAGCTGCTGTTGATATCTTGGATTCATGTCCTGTTGAGGTCCAACGTCGTTTCATCAATCGGTCATTTCGATTTATGAGTGCATATCGACTTGGATTGACCGGGAAGGCAGCAGAGTGGGCAGTACGCAAACAGAAACAACATCGCACAGTGTCGAGGCAGGCGATGATGGCGATTGAGGCAGTACTGGCTTAATTCCGATGATTTCTGTATGCAAAAGTTCTGAAAATTTCGTCCAAAAATTTGGCGGAACGAAAACGTCGTGGGAAAAACTTCGGACCATCGTTTTTAGCATTCTTTTGGCCGTCCAAGTCCAAATCTGCCCTCAGTCTGAGATAGTGATGTTGTTGTGTTTGCTTGTCCATAACTGTACTCAAACTCCTCAGGCCTGCAATGACAACACCTGAACTGTTCTACTGCTCCAATAATCATTATCTTTGGAATTGGTCCTCATATCACCAATTACCTGGAATAGATGCTCATATCTGGAGTTGTTCAGAATTGGTGTGAAAGATGAGTTCATCCACTTCAATTGCTCTCATTTTGTGCACTCACATCCATTACTCTTGCACTAAATACTTGTACTGATGATTTTATCCTTCTCTTAATAGATGTATTGCATATCCTAGCAATCTTGATGTGGAAGGGGCACCACAAACTACTGAACTGATGGACACAATTGCAGAGAAGGCTACCTATGTTGTTGCATGGGAAGATTTGGGCATGGATGTCAATATTATGGTAAGTCTACATTCATTACATCTTTACTGTGATGTGGTTGGCATGACTGACTACATGTTTCAGTTATTCACTTATCACTTTTCCCATGCTAACATATACTAACATATCATGCCAGATGTCGTTCACCAGCTGGTGAAGGAAATGTTCAAGGACCATCTGATTGAATGGGTTGTGAAATACATACTTAGAGCATACATATGGAAAGGTTGGTGGAAAAGATCACTTAGCTGATATTGATTGTTGTTATGTCCTTTCTGAGTTGTCCCATAATTACATGGTCCAGGCAATACATGCTTTCATTGAATTTTGCTACATTATCCAGCACAACATTATTAGTGAGAAGTCCCTCTATGACCTAAGGCATGCACTCACTCATTTCCATCAATATCATAAAGTCTTTCAAGAAGTTGGTGTTTGTGCTGACTTCTCCCTGCCCTGTCAGTGCTCCCTTACCCATTATGAGTCACTGATTTGGCTTTTCAGTGCTCTGAATGGCATATTAACATCCATCACAGAATCAAAGCATATTGTTGCAGTCAAAAGACCTTGGTGATGCTTAAACAAAAACAATTCCCTTAGATAAATCTTATGGACAAATCAGTGCCATCCAGTACATACCAAAATAATATCTATTTGTCTACTTGTATGATGAACATTATAGCAGGTCTCCTGGCATAACAGCCAGTTGATCCAGAACTAGATAAACTAGATGAGGATCAGGCTGCCAGCATGGTACACACCAAATCCATTGGACTTGCTCACTCAGATGTTAAGCTTACACAAATGCCAGGTATGCTTAATGCCATAATCATTCCTAGCTGCTACTCATCTCAACTGTAGCTTGTGACCATGCAAAGACTGTGTCTGCTCTTTTCATTGAGCTGGTTCCAGATTTGTGTTGAAAAGTCATATGCCAGGAATGCAACTTGCAGATGAGGCATGATGATTCAGCAGATGTTATTCACAATAGCAGACAAGGTATAGTAGGACATGAAGCATGAGATAAACTATGTCTTATATAAGTGGTAGCATAGGTAGCAAATGATTCTATTCTATACACCTCCTGAATCATGAGTGAGTTTAAGTGGATAAAAGAAAAGAACAAAAAAATACACCTCCTAAATGTCTGAGAATCACCAAGCAAAGTCAAGTTCTTCTTCAATGAGATTAGCATGCTCCTTGTCTAGACAGTCCTTAGAATAGTGATCCTTTCTGTTGCACTTAAAGCAAGTGATGTTTGCCTAAGAACAAGCAGTGAAGGCAGCATCAGAGCCTGCAGGTTCACCAGCAATAATTGATGCCTTGTAGTCATTGAGCTGCTTGTGACTGAGGTGGTGCTCTTTCTCATTGAGTAGGCAAGAAATGGCAAGTTCAAGGGTAAGTGCAGTTGGATCAACAGCATTGAGAGCAACAATGACAGAGTCATAATCGGGGGGGAGACTAGATGTGAGAACAATGATGGTGAGAAGGTCTAGTAGCTGAATTCTGATGTCTGTCATGAGATGTGCTTGTGCCTTCATATCACCAATCTATGTATGATGTGATGGATTGCTCAGGGTGTTTTTCCATGCACAAGAACTTATGCATAGTAGCAAGTTGGGTAGAGAGCCCATGTGCATGGTGGATGCTAGCAAGTGTGTCCCAGATGACTTTGAAGTCATCTCCTTGAACATGAATGATTTGGCTATCATCAACATATAGCATAATCTCAGCAGTGGCTTTGAGTTGGTGTAGGGCAAATGCTTCAATTTCTGCAGTAGTTGCTGTCTTTGGATCAGGCATGGTCACCTTACCTGACATGATGCTCCAGAGGTCTGTATGAATAAGTAATGTATAGATACATATATATTAGATTAGGTAGTTGGTTTTATTGAGATGTGGTATAATGGTGGGGTTGAAAACAGATGCCATAGTGTGATAACAAAAGTAAATGAGTGTTGAAGCATGTTGAGCATGGAAGTTGCATGGGTACTTTTTTTTTTTGCTTACACTAACAGCAACATTTATTCCTATGCACTTATCCAATGGTTTGACTGAATTTCAGAAGGAATGTGGATGGTGACAATGTCCTTTCTCCAGGATGGTGCACAACATCTGGCCATCATTTATGTTGAGAGCATCATCTGTAATATTTATCTCATTTCAATTTTTGATACTGAATATGTTTTTTATCATGTAATATATGATAATTCACTAGATTTGTACCATGGTTTTTATGTTAATCATTTCTCAGATCATCATGCTTTCAAATTACTTTCTTAGCATACTTATTATACTTAGTGTCTATGGATGTCTTTATCAACTAAACTGTCTTTATGTGAAATTAGTCAAGCATCAAATCCTCTCTGCTATTTAACTAAATTGACTAATGTCATGTTGTTAGACAATTTAGAGATCATTACAAATTTACTGATGTAGTGAGTCTTTTTTTTGTTACTACTTTTTTTTTTTTGCTTGAAATTAGAATGCTAGTACTTGAATATACAAAATATGGTGTTTAGTTGGTGTGATTACTTGAAAGTACTACTAGATGGCTGGTAAAGTGCCAGTCACCATTGAAAGGCAAAGCAGTAATTTACTTGTCACATGATATCTAACTCTATCAAAACAAGGTGTCTTTATACTAGCAACACTACCTCAAAAATAAAGTTATCATAACATTTGCTTGATGAACTAGTAGTTATTCCAGCCTGCCAAGGAGTCAGCCTTGAGTTAGCCTTGAGTTTGTAGTAGTATATACTACAAGTGCAGTAGTCTATACTGGTCTGTACTGGTCTGTACTAGTCTGTACCTCTGTATGAAAATCAGTGTTTTACTAATGATGACCACATGTTGATATATACATCAATGGATATAACAGGGATGTGAGGATTATAGGCCAGATGGCAGTGCAGAGATGTTAGTGGAAGCAGCCATGTATCAATGATGGATGTGACAATAAGAATAAGCAAGCTGATCAGATAAAAACAGACATTAGTGTTGCCACAGCTCCATTCAATTGGCAACTGGCTCCTGCCAACACTTGGTGAGCAGCTCTAGAGCTGCAGCAACACTAACAGTCATGCAGACAGTATTAATTAATGACCATGTGTTTATAACATGACATGCAATGAAGATGTGAAGATAGATAGTGGGATGACATGAAGCAATACATAGCTATATAGATATTGTCTTAGAATAAATTGAAAATTTGAATTTGCACATTCTTATGCTGTCCATCAGCATAGTTCATGCACATCCTCTGCCAGAGCACCACCCAATAGGAAAGTATGTGAATGTTTTTGAAAATCCAGAGACTTGCAAAACAAATGAAAACATGCTATTGTAGCTTCTGCAATGCTATTGATGTAATCCTAAATAGTGGACCATGTTTAAATAGTGTGATACAAACTATCTACATTGTGTGCCTAGTCATTTTAAGTGCATGAAATGCTGTCATACCTCAGTTGCATGTGTATGATGAGTAATGTATGCTTGAACATTACCATCAATCAACACTTACCTAAACCAATCTCTTACACAATCACTCATCCTCCATCCCTTCTCCAACTTTATCTCCCCATCCAGCTTCCTTCTCCTTCTCCTCCTCCTCCTTATCTGTCACATTCTGCTTGACCTTCAGTTCAAACTTGGTGATAGCATGCTCAATTGTTGCATCTGAAATGCTGACAGCCTGATACTGGTGAGATGGGTTTGGAACACCAGAATGTAACCTGTCATGTAGCATAAATAAACCTATTTATGGCATAGATTATTGTATCTACATTCTGGAGTTATAGACCTACCTGAGAATTATTGGTAATATGTTTAGGTGGGACATTCTCTTGTGTAAATGCTTCAATTTGTTCAAATTCTTGTTGTAAATTAGTGCATAAGCATCTTCAGTGAAGGCAATCTATTCAGACACCCACTCATTGAGTGCACACTCCATCTTCAAGTGTCAGTATAATTTACATGATTTATATATGGGCCATACCACTATAATCACAAGAGCAAATCCTAAAATAAGGAAAGATTTATAATATTCTGGGTATCTCACTCCCTCATCAGACTGATTTTGAACAAAACCTCATTGATCACTTGTTGAATAGCATGACTTCTGTAAATTCCTAAAAAGAGTGGATGAAAATATTTTGTGAACATATGTATGAGCACAAGAAAGGAGAAAGTTGAAGTATACAAACTTGCTTGGCACACAAAAGCCACATCTGCTTTGAGTGAGACAACACAGTCTCAGTTTGACTCCTTGGCAGCAATGCTTGTTTCAAATCCACATGTATATAGTAGCTACAATGCAGTGTGCTTTCACTTTGAATTGTCTATGTAGATTAGAGGCACACCTTATGATCTGCACATGTATAAGAATTAGCTTACTACATTGCATCTAAATGACCACTCACCAACTTCAGAAGAGTTGGGGTATGCTTGATGTCGAGGTCATGGTATTTACAACTATCTGCCCAGGCTTTCTTTGCCCATTGAGGTTTGAAATGTAGGGCAGGAAAAGGGACCTCATTTAATAGATCATCATGGTAATATTCAATAGCTGTCTCGAGAATACAATGAGTTTCGAGATCATAGTCACCCACCTTAGGATGTGATTTGGTGGGATGAGCCATTCCAATATAAGTACTGTACTTGATGATTCTAACTCATCACCATCACTCTCATTAACTTGACGCTTTCTGGTAGCAATAGAAATATTGTTGTCCTCTCTTGCAATTGTTCTAAGACAAGAGTTAATGTTACCAATAACAACTTATCTGAAAATAGCAATGACTTACTTTTCAGGTCCTGGATTTGAACTTGAACTAAGATCTTGCAATCCTCTTCCATGTCAGAGCAGAATTACATAACATCAAAACTAGTACTCAGAGGTTGAACATTTGCTGCCTGGTGTGAGTCTTGATGAGCTGCCTCAGCAGCCTGATCATCTTCCAGTTCTGGATGTCCTGCCATATTATCAAATATGTACATATTACCATAGAATGGAAAACTTACCAGCCTAGCCATTTAAGACACATTGATATGCTGTCAACCATCTGACAATGTTTCAACTAAGATCAGATCATACATGCCAAACCTAATTAAGGTCCACTTACTCATGTGGCATGACATCAAAAGTGTCAATGTGTATAAATGGTAGGTGGTGGCAAACACTGTTGGATCTAAGTTAGTTTCATTCTGAACTCAAACACCACCCTGTCCATGCCACCTCTATAAACTCACCAAAGCACATGCATCCCATGTAGAGTTTGCAAATAAACCTTTTTAACAACAACAACTTTGTACCAGCATATATCTCACTTCCTACAATGCTTTGCAGTATAAAAGCATGACAAACCCCAATCATTTGAATTCACTGCAGGGTATGCTGCAGTACCTGAGGTATTGTTAGAATCACAGTTATAATCTACCATAATGGCTTCAAATGATCTGTTATATGCAACAATGAATTATGCCACTTACCATATTTCAATGTCACCAATGAAAATAATGTGCAGGAACCTTGTTTCCAGTTTGCACCAGAGTTTTTCTCACATGTTGCTGCTAAAATTCTTAGGACCAGCACAACCACTTTTGAGCACATGAGAACATTTCAAAATACAACCCAAAAAGGATCATATGCATCATTTTCAGATCATGATGAATGGGGTCTAGCTCAATGGCTGATAAAGCATGCCAATCAGAGTGCAACAGAAGATTTTATGAAGCTTGACATAGTAAGTATAGTATATCCAAAGGTTAACCAATTCAAAAACACTACCATACCTTGACTAGACAAGAAACCAAACTCAACCATCCTACCACAGCAACTATACCTTTTTAAAGATGATAAATCAGCTACCTGCTGGCCCAGAGTAGACATCCCAGCTTATCAAAGTATATACTGAAAATGAAGGTGAGGGTGAGTCAGAGGAACTTACACTTTGGATATGAGAATCAGTGGCCCATGTTAAAGAATTGATGGGTAATCCTGTCTTTTATGGTAGTATTGCCTACACATCTGAAAGGGTGTATATGGACAGCAATAGACAGACCCATCAGTATAATAAGATGTGGACTGGTAATTGGTGGTGGAAAATACAAGTGAGTAACATCATATAGTTGATTTTACATACCAAGTAACTGTTTGAAGGAATGGTTACCACCAGAAGCCACTATATCCCCAATTATACTTGCATTAGACAAGACTGAACTGTTCCACTTCAAGGAAGATAAAATTGCCTGGTCAGTTTACCAAAGCATTGGAAACATTTCAAAGAAAGATCATCATGAGCTGTCTTATCATGGATCTATTTTATTGGGGTACTTCAGTGGCAGGTTACTGGCTGTTTCATTACTGCATGAAGCAGCTTCTTCAGCCTCTTGTAGCTGCTGGCCATGATGATGTGGAAATGGTGTGTGCCAATGGGTGCATTTAATGCATTTTGTTGTAACTTTATTCAAACTCTTCTCCTTTTTGTGATTTCAATGGTGTGGCACACCACATTATGTAATATGATGTCAATAGTCTAGACCAATCATGTGACATGACATCATCTATGATGTCAGGAGTCTGGACCTCCTTATCTCTTATCTATAACATCATTATTCTAGATCACCTCATGTTAGACACATGTAGCTTAGTCATACCTCATGTATTTAATAGTAGTAGACATATAAAAAGTGGCCAAGAGTCGAGCTGAGCCCCAGCTTCGACCTCTTGTGTTTTTTGACCTAAGTCGCAGTCTCCCATTCCAAGTTCCTTTCTTTTCTTGTGATTAGTAGAGGCTGACAGTCATGTCCTGTTCTTAGGTCACTTTATTAGGTCAAAGCTGCCCATATGTCCTCCTCTACTGTTATGCGCTGGTTACATAAGCACCCCGCTCGTCATTCTCACTCGCTGTCAGAAAGCCAATCCACAGGTGTGAAGTGGTCATCATTCTATTGGGAATGTGTTTGCTACATGACAGGACACATTACCCAAATGTGTCCTTTCTTCTGACAACCAAAGCAAGTTTGATTGTCTGGGGTCTGCAGAGTGTGGGGGACTTGGCGGTCTATCTCCATTGGAGTGCCTTGACCAGGTTGGGTACTGGTCAGAGTAAACCTTTGTCCCAGGATAGGAGAACAAGGAAGAGGTCGAGCACCAAATGGTCATGTGCTCAGGACGTGAGGTGTTGCTGGGCTGATGTTGGGCCTGTCCAAAGCGATTCTATCAAACTTTTGATTGATGGCGGTGTATGCCTCTGCCAATCCATTGAAATCATCATCTGCGAGTACATTTCCATGTAACTCATGTTCAATGTGAATCTTGTATTGCACTGCCCATTTCAGCAAGTGCACTGCCTCTTCTTTACTTCATTTGGCATCAGAGAATAGCACCAGGAAATCCCACATAAAAATTGTGAAGTCACCACCTCATTTAAGATTGAGTAATTTTTTGTAGGCCTCATGGCAAAGAGTGCCTATTACAAAATATGATGTTATTAGCCCTTCAACATTGGCTACTGAGGGCCAGTCATCAATGTCTTCATCCCCATATTTTTTGAGGATTGTTATGGTGAAGGGGGTGGCATCTCCCACCAAGTGGATTATGATCATGTATGTCTCTTCTCTCTTGTCTAGCTTTTTGACTTTGAGATAGAGCTTGATCTTTGCCCACCATAGGCAGAATGTGCTCTTGTTGCCATCTCACAGGCTGGGATCACTGATGGTTCGTTTGGCCCTGGTTGTTACATCCAGCTGCAGGCTCAACAGCTGGTCGGTGAGGTCATCAATTTTCTGGTTCAATCCAGACATTTTCTGTTATGTAAAAAGTGGAGGTAGCAGTGTAGGGGTTGGAGGAAGGCAGGGTAGAATGATGGGCATTGAAAAAAAGTTAAAGGAGATGTGGGGGGATGTTTGCTGCTTCTAACTGAAAACTTGTGTTTGTAGTCCAGTCCCACTTGTGTTTAGGGGCTACTTTATATAAAGTGAGGAATTTGTAGTTAATTGTGCATATATGCTGGAAAGAAAATACTTACTTGCTGTTACCACAGGCATGGGTAGCGTCAGCCATAGACTCGATGTGCAACCTAAAGCTGTGAGACAAAGATGAGGGGCATAGGTCCTGAGCACAATGCACAGAGACTTGTCACTACTCTGCCTTGGTGAGTATGTAGTGACATTGAAGATGAGAGTAGAGTGTCCTCGAGTGAAGACACTGCGAGGCTAAATGGTTCGAAGGGAGAGCAGAGGGGAGCGAGAGGGTCAAAGATGCAATAGATTGCCATCTCGAGTAGGCTCAAGCTAAGGTCACACTGCTTGTGCTACTCCCTATTTATATGTAAGAGTCCTGTGCACAGACCAAGCAGTGCTACAGCTCGATAAGAGAGAAACCCAAAAGGGGTAACTGGAGATAAGGAAGAATGAGTCATGTGCAGCATAAAATGAGTCAGAAGGCTGTGCGTGATAGAACTACATGGAATGTCATGAAACCTATGAGTCGCCAATAAGAGATAAGGGAAGTGCACAGCTGTTAATGCTGATTAAGGAGAAGGGGCTGTGTGCATTTAAGTAATACAAGGCAAAAAGGAAGCAAAAGAAAAGAAAGGGGCCGATCATAACATTACCCCCTTAGTAGGGTTGAAACCCTAGTGAGACCATCTTTCTACAAACCACGACAAGATTCGACAGGTGATCCACACATGTTGCTTTCTCTAACAGAGTCGAAGCAGAAATCGTTGTCCTCATTTAATACTGGTGGGGATTGAGGTGGAGGTATTGGAAGTGTGCGGCTAGAGCACTGAGAGTGACCAGAAGTGCAGGAGGTGTGGGACCGAAAGGATCCCTGGGATTAGTAAGAGCTGTGGGAAGAGGCAGAGGAGGAGGATGATTCAGGTGGGGAGTGATGGTTACGGAAGGGACAGGCAGCCTGGGTATGACCAGGGGAGTGGCAGTGACAGAAGGGGCATGTGTAATGAGGACAGTGCACCCTGATGTGTCCAAGCCTGTGGCACACGAAGCATGAATCGCGGTACCGGTTGTGATTGCTAGAACAGGATAAGTCACTCTGGAGGATGCATCTTTGAACCATGGCTTCTTGGATCCGATCGAACTGGACTTGGAGGGCATCAATGGCCAGAGCTTCCATGAGGTCGAGGGCAGAGGAGGAAGTGCTGGGTGTCTCATTGGCTGCAGGGACTGAGTCATGGATAATTTCAGAGGGCATTAGGGAGGGGGAGCGAATGGCATAACCGGTGATGGTGATGTTGGTGGGTACTGAGATGGTGGTGGTTTCCCAGAGGTATCTATCAATGTCTTGGACAAACTCTAGGTATCCCAGTTGATGGGCTAGGTCGTGAACCAGTCCGATGGTTCTGGAGTAAATGGTTCAGATGGAGGCCCCAATGAGGGCGATACCACAATGGTCATTGCCAATAAGGGATTGGAAGAGGTGGGGGAGTTGCTCCAGCTGGAGGTAGACCATGAAGAGAAGGAAAAACAATGAGGAGAGGTCAGTGAAGGCCAAGATCGCTGTGAACATATAGGGGTCTGTGAGGAATTCGTGGAGTGCACTGTGCTCATCGTCAGTGGAGTCTGAAGAACAGAGGGTGTGGGTGTGAAGGGGAATATCCATGGAGATTACTGGGGTTGGGGCATTGGTGGGCAGCTCGAGGATAGGGACGGTATATACTAGAGAGCACCAGGGCTAGGAGGCGTACTGTCTGCTGCCAATACCACAGCATCCTCATGATGAGGAGCATGGGCCATTGTTGGAGAAGGGGTACACGGCAGCGAAGCAAGATGGTCCTCCATAGGAGGTACTAAAATGGACAGAGAAGAGGGAGATGAGAGAGATGTGGTAGAGACATTGGACATGTTAAATGAAGAGCGGAGAGGTGAGGGGGCGAAGACAGTAGTGGGCATTGTGGAATGAGAAAGCTATTGCTTTGAGGGAGGGAAAGCCTTGGGGTGGAGGTTCTTATACTCCTGAAGAGCAGACCTTGCATTTTTCAGGTTCCATTCTGAGACCCAGGAGTCTTCTTCAGTGGTGTAGCCTTTCCATCAGATCAGGAACATGCAGGAGCATGGTGTTCCCCTGTAGTGTAGGACTTTCTCAATCTTATACTCCTCTTCACCTTCTATTAGCTCCGGGGGTGGAGCTGAGAAGTTTGGGCGATGAATGCTGTTTTCGCGATAGGGCGATAAGAGAGAAGCATGAAACATGGGGTGGATCTTTCATGTCACCAGGAGTCAGAGTCTATATGTCAAGGGGGATAGGACATCCGTGATAATGAAGGGTCCTTCCCTTTTTGGTGTGAATTTGGGGTTCGCAATGTGGCGGTTAAGGTTTTTTGCCTCTAACCACACCTTGTATCCCTTGGTAAATGGGGTAAATGAATGGTGTGTTTGGGATGCCATCACCTGGCATGCAAGTTTGTGGGTGGTGAGTGCCTCATTCCTTGCTGCAGACAGGGCCTTGAGGCATTCTTCCAGGGCTGGGAGTGGTGTTTCTGCGAGGACCATGGGGAGGGCTCGAGGTTTGAAACCATACATGAGGTAAAATGGCGATTTTCCAGTGACAGAGTGGGGGCAGTGATTGTGCATGAATTCTGCATGGGTGATATGATCTGCCCATGTGGTCAGATTGTTGCCACAGAAGATCCGAAGGTATGTTTCAACCTCCTGGTTGATGCGTTCAGTTTCACCATTGGATTGGGGGTGGTATGCCATGGACAAGAATAGATCATATTTTAGGAGCTTTCCAAGCTCCTGAGCGAAGGTAGATGTGAATTGTGGGCCCCAGTCAGAGATGAATTTGTCATAGAGACCCCAATGATGGTATACTTTGTGGAAGAAGAGGGTCACTACTCCCTCGGCAGTGATGTGTTTCTTAGTGGGGCAGAGAATTACCCCCTTAGTAATCCCATGCTCGACCATGACCAATAGGCTGTCAAAATCATTAGACAATGGGGGGTTGGTGATAAGGTCACAGGAGACCTGCTGAAATGGCTGGGAGGCAAGAGATTTAATTGGGGAGAGCAGGAGGATGGTGGGGTGAGTATTTGCTTTGTATTGCTGGCAGAGGGCACAACCCTCGATGTAGCAGCGGACTTGGGTGATGAGGCTGGGCCACCAAAAGTCATGAGTGACAAGTTGGTGGGTTTTCAGATACCTGGGGTGGCTGGCGAAAGAGTGATCATGGGCATGTTTGATAACTGTGAGGTTCAGGGATGTAGATGCGATCACGATAGCAAAGGAGGTCTTCCCTGAATTGCCAGTCAGAGAGGCGGTTACGGAGGTTAGGGGCAGTGATGGGTCTCTCGAGGTCAGCGCGAAGGTGGGTGATGAGTTCATCATTGGCTGAGTGGTTATGGATAGTGGTTGCAAGGACGGAGTTGACAAATCAGATGAAGAGGGTTTCAGGAAGGAGTGTGATGGCTTGATTATCAGATTCAGAAGAGAGTCGGTCAGGGCGATGTGAGAGGGCATCAGGTCTGAAGAGTAAAGAACTGGGGATGTGGGTCATCTTGAGATCACCGTGCTTGGCAGCAGTTGAGGTTTTGGGGTTGACGGAAGTACAGTAGGTTCTTGTGGTCAGTGAAGACCTGCATGGAGAATTGTGAGCCACGAAGATAGTGGCACCATGACTTAAGAGCGTGGATTATTGCTAGGAGCTCTCAGTCGAAGATGTCATAGTTTCGTTCTGCAGGGGAGAATGACTGAGAAAGGTAGGAACAGGGATGCCAATCCCCATTTGAATCAGTCTGTAGGAGGATAGCACCAGTGGCATCGCATGATGCATTGGTGGCCACTGCAAAGGGTCTAGAAAGGTCTGGGAGGTGGAGGATGGGTCGTGAGAGGGAGAGCTTCTTGAGCTCATTGAAGGAGTTTTGGCATTGGGGAGTCCAAAGCCATGCAGCAGTTTTCTTGGTAAGGTCGATGAGGGAACAGGCCCTCGTTCCTTGCTGCGGATAGGGCCTTGAGGCGTTCTTCCAGGGCAGGAAGTGGTGTTTCCGCAAGGACCGTGGGGAGGGCACAAGGTTCGAAGCCGTACATGAGGTAAAATGGCGACTTGCCAGTGACAGAGTGGGGGCGGTGATTGTGCGTGAATTCCGTGTGGGTGATGTGATTAGCCCATGCAGTTGGGTTATTTCCACAGAAGATCCGAAGGTAAGTTGAGTCACAGATAAGAGATAGGGAAGCGCACAGCCATGAATGCTGATTAAGGAGAATGGCTGTGTATGTTTAAGTAATATAAGGTGAAAAGAGAGCGAAGAGAGAGAAAAAGGGGCCGATCGTAACAGCAGGCGCATTTTTGTAACCAAAGTACATGACTAGGGGCTCAAACGACCAAAAAGGAGTGACAAAGGCACCTTTCCATTCGTCATCCTCTTTCATCTGTATGTTGGTGTATCCCCAACGAAGATCCAGCGTGGTAAACATATCAGCACCACAAAGCCAATCAACCAGTTGATCAATACGAGGCAATGGATAAGCATTTGTGATAGTGCCCTCGTTGAGATAACAATAATCCATTACCAGTCTCTTTTTTCCATCTTTTTTAGGTATAAAGAATACTGGCGCCGTCTGGGGCGACTTAGAAGGTCAAATATACCCTTTTTCGAGTTCTCCATCAAGGAATTTACGGATTTCCAATAAATCAGTTTGTGACATGGGAATCACACGACCCTTTTTTGGAACAAAGTCTGGTTGCAAGTCAATTGCATGGTCCCAAGTCTTTCGCAACGGCATGCATGTGGATTCCTGTTCCGAAAATACATCCAAAAAGTCATGAAATTCGCTAGGAACTTCCGTTTTTATTTGCTTTTGTTCTTCCAGAGATATTTTGTTGATGCCCGCAGTGTCATACTGTCCAAAACTCATCGTATGATTCACCCAATCTATGGATGGATTGTACTGTTTAAGAAACTCGTATCCTAAGAAAACCGCATTTGTAGCTAAGTTGGATACATATAATGTTAATGGAAAAGAATATGCAATCCGGTTGCCATCTGTCATTTCTGCATGTACCTGACAAACATGGGTAATTCCTCTTCCCACGTTCGCGGATCCATCTGCGTTCCTGACTTCAATTGATCTAGCCAGTTCTTCGCAAGCGATAGCATTGGCTGTGACGAAACCTTGGTTGACAAAACAGTGAGTAGTGCCGCTGTCGACTAAAGCAGATACCCAGACTGAGGATTGGTCATTCCTCCGTAGTTTAAGCTTCACTTCTAGAGCGTTCTCACGCAAATGCCGTTGTAGAGCGCGGTACGCCTCTACGGTTACATCAGGTGTTTTTCACACTTTCCAGGAGCCCGCTGTAGAGCGCGGTACACCTCTATGGTTACATCGGGTGTTTTTCACACTTTCCAGGAGCCCGCTATCACTCTGCAAACTCAGCCTCCCTTCCTCGTCGCTCTCCGAATGTTTTCACACGATACCGAGCTCACGGAGCGCACGGCTGAACCCTCGGCACCTCACTATAGTGGTCGGTCCATTTCCGTACATCACGTGCCCATTCCATCGGCCCCCTCATAACGCCCCTTTTTCTATATTCCAAATTACTACGTATCGCGATCACCACTTGGTCATTATGTAATATTTCTCGTTGCATGTCACTCTACATAGTTTCTTAATATGCGCACTACGTCTCGCAGTCTTGGGAATGCCCGGGACTATAAAGATTTGTCCTTCAGAATTAGAAATCAGCTTCCTTTAGCTCACATTCATCACCGACCATTTGGAACGACTACCGACCGTTTTATCTACTGCAACTGCCACCGCTACCGCCAACGTCCGCTATTTTCACCGCCGCCCATCTTCTCCACTACCACCCTTCTTCATTTACCTTGGGAATGCTTGGATTCACTTTCCCCTTATCGCTAACCAGTCAAGCTTGGCCGCACGTCCCGGCCGCTCCTCTCTCAACCTTGGGCGCACGTTCCAGCCCCCCGTCTGAAGCCTTGGCTTCTGCCGCATCACCTCGGTCAGACCTAGGGACCATCTGTAGTCGACTCGGATGCTCTGTTTCTGGACACCTCTGCCCAGAATCTCTTTGGGGTGAACACATCGCACCCACACTCTCTCCTGACGGCCAGGACTAGAGAACTTAGTCTCCTAGTTCCTCCCAGCCATTTTAGTATCTTTACAACTGGAGCCCACCGCGAGGGATTCTGCTAGAGGCTCCAGACGACGCCTCCGACTGACTCCTAGAAGGCTCGAGCTGGAAAATTTCCTTGAGCATTTTTGCTGTTTACAAATCGGTGAAGACTCGCTAATTTTACAGCCGGTCTCCTCTCCGGATGCACATCACAACCGATCTGACCTCCCTGAACTCTCTACCCTAGACCCTATCCAACTATTCGATGGCGACCGAACATCACCCACAGCAGCCGAAAACCCACCTACAGCAGCCGAAAGCAACCGAACATCACCCACAGCAGCCGAAAACCCACCCACAGCAGATGAAAGCAACCAAACATCACCCACATCAGCCGAAAACCCACCTACAGCAGATGAAAACCACCCCGATTTTCCAGGAACCACACAGCCACAGATGCCTTCCGACAGCAACGATATTTCACCTGTCGACCCCTCATTCCTACAGGAAAATTTAGCTGGTCCCTGGAGCTTTAGCGAACAGGTGCCCAGAGCGTTTATAGAATCCACGCCTCCCACTCAGCAGGGGGCGGTAGAAAACTCCCCGTTTTTGTCTCCTCTCGGAAACCAGACCCCATTATCATCGCCTTCTCCGCCTATCTCCTATTCCTCATCCTCCCCATCACTTTCCTATCTACTTGACGCCTCGCGCATCTCCTACCGAAACTCGCCGATACTGCCTAGCCTCACTCCAAACCGGACCAGTACCCCAGCTCATCACGCTGCAGCACCCCCTCTTGTCCCTCTACCGAACCCCCTTCCTGCACTACCGCTGAGACTGAATCTACCAATGGCCCATCAAGCCCCCCAGATGCCCCTCCGAGGCACGAACAATGCCCCAAAGTTCTCAGGCAAGGCTGCGCTCTTGCCGCGCTTCCTCGAGGATGTCGAGCAGCTTGCCGATGCTTCGCAGCTTACCGAGGCTCAGAGAATCTGCGCTGCTATCCGTTACGCTGATTACGACGAGTCAGACGGATGGGAGCAGCTCCCAGAAGTGTCTGCCGTCCCCACAGTCTGGGCAGCATTTGTGGCCGCCGTAAAAAAGTTATACCCTGGCTGTGAAGCCAACCGTTATACATTCACAGACTTACAGATACTCATTCAGGGATCCCGAGAAAGCACTATGCGGACCCTGGAAGAGTTCATCAATTACAGTCGTAAGTTTAGAAAGATTACCAAGATGCTGATCGATGGAGGAAAGCTTGCTAAGCTCGACCACAACACTATTTTTATGCTCGGCCTTCCTGCCGACCTAGAAGGGCAGGTTCAGAACTGCCTCATGTTTACTAAGCAGAACCACCATCCCCACAAACCGTACCCCATGGATGACATCGTCGAAGCTGCTGAGTTTTTACTCGCTGGCGCAGCCACCTTGCAGTTCTCATCTGCCACAGCCTTGGCAATCACGGCCGGGCAAGGCCCCGTGTGGGGATCTTCGGTACCACTGGCACCTTCCTTCGTGCACCCCTCGGTTGCCCCTGCCAGTACGGCCCTGCGTCCAGCAGCCCCTATTCCCAGCTTCGCCCCTCCTGTCGTCAAGCAGGAGTACACACAGTTCCAGCAGAGTGCACCCCAAAGCTGTGCATTCTGTGTAGACCCTAGCCACTTCATGGGATCTTGCCCCTACGTCGACAGTTATGTTGCTTCTGGATGGGCAGCACATGGGACTGACGGCCGCTTGTGCATGCCCGACGGCAAACACATTCCCAGAATCCCGGATACCAGATGCCTGCGTGACTGCTTAGATCGACTGGTCGTACCGACCCCCGCTCCTACACCTTTGTCTACCATCACGACGGGAATCCTCTCGCTTTCGTTCCCCAATACCAACGCGGTTTTAGACATCAAGCCTTCGGTATTCCTAACTGAACTTGACACCGAGCCTAGTGACAAGTCAGACCCCATTCTCACTGACCCCGAGTTTCAGGCATATATTAGTGATACTCACAGCTGAGTCTGAGGGCTTCTGACAGGCTTCTGACATAATAAATAATTTCTCTGACTGGTTCTGAAAGTGCATCTGGAATGGTGAATATGGTCTAGCAATTCAGGCGGAGCCTGAACCTTATTATGCCAGTATATCGAACACAACGTTCAGCCAGGATTGCTCGCAAGGCATTGTCAATGGAGCCGCAAGTCCCTGCCAGCACGTACCAGCAACTCCCAAATCCGCTGCCTCCAAATCCTACTAGGGGCCGCCGTGGCGGCCGAGGTTCCAGAGCTCAACGCCCCTCCCAGATACAAGTCCAGACCCCTCCGCCCTCTGATGCTTCATCCTCAAATGCTCGGTTCACCATCCACTGGACCACCCACCAAATGAATTTGCTAGTTACCTGGTTCAAGGAACATAGCACCGATTGTTCCATTCTTTTTTCAGAGAATAAGGCAGAGAAGGCAAACTGTGACCGCACCATCCCTACAGAGCGAGCATCGGGAAAGGACAAGACGGCCATCCAGATGGCAATCGCCTGATCGATCTTCAGCAATGACCCCGTATGGAGAGATATCTTTGCAATACCAGCAAACCACAAGAAGTTTGGACTGTCGGTTGGGAACCGCATCACATAGTAAGTCACGATCGCTGCCACACACATTTTACTGACATTGTCCAGTCTTCGAAAATTGTTCATTGAAAGTTACAAAAAACTGCACCAAACGGGCCAAGGTATCCAGCCCGGAGATGATGCAGTCAACCTGCAAGAACAGGTTGTCTCCACATTCCCCTGGTACGACGATCTCTTTCCCATCTGGCGAAGCATACCAAACTTCACTCCAACCCTCGTCAACTCAAAACTGGGCCAGAATCGCGACTTGCAATTTGTGCAGGGCACGGTCGCCAATCTCTCTGCCGCCATGCCACCCCCCTCCGGCTCTGCTGGCCACAACTCGGGCCCTCATGCCATCAAGCAGCTTGACCCTCACCTCGACCCTCACCTTGATCCTCGCCTTAGTGCCCCTCGCGCTGATTTCGAGGCGTATGCCATGCACTGCCTCGACCCTCACCCCAGCCCCCCTCATGTTGAGGAGCAGGTTGACCCTCGCCTTGGTCCTTCCACTGGCAGCGGTCCCTCTGACTCGGCACACTACATGATTGACCCCCACCTTCAAGCTCAATGCCCGCCGGCACCTCTGATGGACATGCAACTTGAAGATCTGCCTCTGCCACCTCCGCCTCCTTCCCTCCCCCCCCCCTCAACTACATCTTCCTTCTCCGGTGTGGCCTGCACCTGACAATGATTTTGAGATGGACGATAACTTTGATGACTCGGAGTTTGACCATGACTTGTCTCAATCACATTACTCGTGCCGCGCCGAAAAGCACAAGGTAAGCAGATTTGATTTAAATTAATCCTTACACATATGATATTAATTTTCTTAGGCCATCGATGACCCCTCTCAGGATTCCGACGAACTCGACACCGCCGATGATACTGCGATCAGACACACGGATGTGTCCAATTACAATTCCCGCTTGTCTGGGTTTCAGCACATGTCCACCAGGGCCAGTGCCGGTAAGCATTCGGATGTTTGTTCTTGATATTTTATATGTCGGAATTGATGGTGACACACAGCTGCATCAAAGCCGGCTGGATCATATTGCTCACGCGCTCCGTCGTCCATTGCATCATCGCATGGCACCAGTGGTGGCGGTGGCGAGTCACACAAATTGTACCAACTGAATTTCTCACCTGTGTCCTCGACCACAGGTCTGTCGACATCATCCGCGGCTGGTCGCGGCAAAGGTAAATGAATCAAATCACAAATTGATGACATCAAATCACAGCTCTCCGCCGCCTCTGCTGAGTCAAGTCGAGACGAGCCTGGATCTCGCCAGGTTGCGCTGTCGATGGAAAAAAATTGCCGTCTACAATTGAAGGTTGAGTATGTGAAGGTGGAGAAGTTGGTGCAGCTCGAACGTAAAAAGATGTTACACGATAACGCAAATGCACAGGCTGTGCACGAGCGCTCACTCAAGGACAAGGAGGCGGATATTCGGCTCCAGGAAGTAAAGGTGATGGACAAGGAAGCTGACATTCATCTTCAGCAAGCAAGGACTGAGGCTGCCAAGGCGCAGGTGGAGTTGCTTCGGCTGCAGCTGAAGATGAGGGGAATTGCGGACCCTGATGAGTAGTCTAATGTTGTCTGTAGTTCTATCAAATCTGTTGTTTTTTATGATGTGGTGTGCAACAATTGGTGCATCAACCTGAGTCGAACAGCATGACCTGGCCGATTGGCATCTGCTTCCTCTCCTATATCATCAGCTCCATCCTCAGGTGGACCTTCCTGCATTGCCCAAGTCTCTGAAGCCCCCCTCTCTCTGGATTCCAATCCAAACCTCTGC